>JAVJGI010000062.1:23020-75240 GCA_035590275.1 Ibycter americanus
CCCGGCGGCAGAGGGAGCTCCCGGCTCGCGTTTGGGCTGCCTGGGCCGCCTGCGCTCGGGCCCTGCGAGCCCGGCTGCGCGCCGTGCAGCTGCCCTGCTAAACACACGCCGTGCAGTATTTGCCCTTTGAAATTCAGAAATGAGTTGAAACAGGAAAAACAAAATCAGAGGGTATTTTCCGCATCAAAACACTGTATTTCCCTGTGGGCTTTCGTGCCATATACATCTTTCACAGAGCCACTGCCGCTCTGGTCCAACACCTGTCCAAGTCAAAGCAATTCTTCCTATAGCTGGATGCGACCCTGAATGAGACCACACCTGTAAACATTTTAGCAAATGCACTTCTAATAAAATGCACTTTTTTATTAGAAGTTAATTAGTCAATAAGTAGTATGAAGGAACGTCACGTGCCTGTAATCATATTGTGCAATTGGTTTCATGGCAAATTTCATCCCAGGTTTAACCTGAGCTGCTTTGCATTTTAAAATACTGGGTTTACACTGTTTTTCAGTGCAGAGGATTTGAATCACAGTACTTATCTGGTATTTTTCTAGACCACATAGTTTCCAAGTTGCCTAAAGTTAATGAAAAGTTACCAGACACATGTTCGGTACAAGATAGCTGGTGGAACAGGTGGCAGCATCCTTTTACGTGCCAGTTTACCCAGCAGGAGTCCTGAATTTCAGGGTCACCAGAGTCTTATCAACTGACTGTTTGTATTAACTGACTCAATTCCTAGCAAAACGCCTTGTTAGCCAGGTCCCGGGACATACTTTGGCACAGGGGATTTGAAGCAGGGAAGGTAGGACAATATTCACCATGGTGTTTGCAGGTAGGAGCGGATGCAGAACAGAAATGCATGAGTTGTAGGATAAGAGAAGGAATAAATACGAAGTAGCTTGACTGTAGTGCCCTTTACTAAGGATGCTTTCCAGAAATGATTGAGACACATGCCATAAGGATTTTGCTCACAATGGTATTCAGTTTTTTTTTTTTTTCTTCCCGGCCTAATTTTATTTGAAGATACATACGCCATTTTCAGGACAAGGATTCCACCTTTACAAGGGGAGGTTGGGGTTTTGTTCCTGATGTGCACAGAGGCTTCTGCAAGCTACAGTCTAGTATTACTGGACTGGTTTCTGTAATAGAAAGAGTGTATTAAGGCCTCCTTCTCTGAGAGTCATGCATCTTTACAAAATTTTCAGAAGTACTTTAGCAGACCTCAAGTTAAAGAATCCTTGCAATGCATACTTGTTCTTGATTATCTAAAGACTGATTGTGATCTCCAAAGAAAACAAAACTGTTTCCTTTTCATTAGATTAATAATTTTGCAGATGCAATGGTAAAAGCCACAGGCACATGGTGTTGCATTCCTGTAGGTAGTATTGACATTTTTACATCTAGGATCTGGTAGCAGAGTATAAAATGTGACTCCATGCAGGGGGAGCAAGCTTACTGCTTCTGAAAGCTCTTTTTTTCATTCAGTAGCAAATACGCTGTGGCGAATCTGTATTCATACAAACCCTGGTGCTCTCAAGAGCAGGACTGCTGGGAGCAGTATTGCACTAGAGATTTGAGGAAAACAAGAGAAGCAGCAGGTATCTGGAAACAGGTAGCAGACAGAAGTCATATAAACAGCTTGGTCATATATATTTCACAGAATATACTGGAGACATCCCTTAGCTTAGCCATTTTGAAATAAATTCGTAAGAAAACCCCAGGCTCTCTATTCTGACCTCCCAGGCAATTATATGGTTTAAAGAATTTGCAAAGAGCAGAACCTGGCAGAGATGGAAAGTCCAGCTGCCAGGAGAAGGCTGCCAAAGGTTGCTGAGCTCTGTAGTGGGAAAAGGGTACAAAGAGAGCATGACTGGTAGGGAAATTGAGCTTTTCAGCCTAGAGAGACAGTTACAGGAATGCTGAAGCCAAACATAAAATTGAAACAGCTAATTCAGCTTAGAAAAGCCTGCTGAAGTACTATTACACTAGACCCCCTGGAAGGAGAGTTAATTTTGAAAGTACCTGCTGTGTGGGGGTTTTGAGACTGCAAAGGGAAATTCAAGCAGGAAATGGGCATGAAACAGGATTAGGTATTTTCTCTTCGCCACTACCATGCTTGTGCTCTCCAACTTAGTCTGTCTCTCTCCTGGAATACTAGTTTCTGCACAACAGTTAGCCTCCACAAAAAGAATGACATACTACAATCAACAGCTGAATTATCACATTAAAATAATTCAACAAAAAGTTCTTTTTTCCTGGTTGCAGAAATGCTGAGAAACTGCATACGTCTATGTTATAGCTGCATTTGTGATTTTTGATAACAAAACTTCACATCTGAAACCTTTGAGCAGAAACATACAATAGCAAATCCTACAATCTTAGCTTGCTCAGAATATATGAAATATATTACAACAGTAAACTCTAGAACTATTTTCAGAGAAAAAGTCAATGCAGACAGGGATGACAATGTACGAATCACTTAAAAATTATTCGAATACACTGAATCTGGAATATAGGTTTCACAGCCTAAGAACCTGTTGTTAAAAAGTACTGGCAATTTTCACACAATATTCCATACAGTTTTGCAAACACTTGCCATGTACCCATGAAACCCTTTAAAGGCTAACCTAAAACATATGTGTAAGTATTTAGATTAGGTATTACTGAGTTTCCACTGCCTTTTACATCTGTTACCTGTTGATACAACCAAGCTGTTTGTGTATCTGATTTAAGGTCATGCACCTATTTTTTTAAACCTTTATATATACACCAAGGAAGAACCTGTGTCCTTATCAAGGGGAAGCAAAATGGAGCAGCAAAGCTGCAGCGATGGCAAGGATACTGCTCAAGAGAGACAAAGCAGCATGCCAAACTCCAGGAGTCTTGTTCCTGTGTGTTACTCCCTTATGAGCATCTGGGCGGATTTGTCTCATACCAGAGGTCAGGCAGGTTCTCAGCTAATCCCAGGACACACAACAGTTTGTACATCTGCTTCTGATCTCCCACAACCATAAATAAAGTCTCTTAACATCGTCAAAAGTCCTTACATTAGCATGAGAGTGAATACATGAATACAGTTAAAACAGTATAATTGCTTTTGAGCCGGTTTTCTCAATTAATTCTGGGCTGCCCTGAGTTTGTGACTTTAATGTGCAGCACATCTGCAGGTCTTTCTTTGGAAACATCAGAGCATCAGTAAAAACAAAAAGCCATTAAATTAACATCCATAAAGTGCCCTATGGCTAATAATAATATATCTCATGAAGATGAGGGTTTGAAAACTGAGAGTGGCATTAACAGGGAACTGCAATATTAAAAAACTATTTCCATGCTTCTTCACACAGGGTCTTTTCAGCTTGTGATGGAAATGCATGCTGTAGCACAGTTTAGTTCCCATTAATAGCTGGCATGGCTTTCATCTTTCTGCTTGATGCACAGTGGCCTCTTTCTCTGCTTCACTTGTGGCAGAGAAATGTTTCCTGCATTTTTACCACCTTACCTGCTTGAGAGTGGCTGGTCCCATTTGCAACAAGGATCTACCAGCGCTGTAGGAAACTGGCCAGTAAACTTGTAGGTAACTCCACTTTGGAGTGAAGAAATAGGAACTCGATTGCATAATCAGTCAACACCACTGCTCTTTTTGACAAAACTGAAGAGGACGAAAGAGCAAACTCATGGAGGTACAAACACATTATCAACATTTATGTTTGTGTTCATTCAACTTACTGCAATTAGAGGAAAAGCTCCGGTGAGTCTGCCTGCACTAAGGGCTCATCCAAGCAATGAGGCAATGGAAAACCTGGCTACTGCTCCCTGTGCTCAGAGGGATAGTATCTCAGCATAGTTCAAGGTTCCAAGGTTCCCCCAAGCTCTGTCACCCCCAGGGACTGTTTCTCCAGCACTCAACCATGGAGCAGGGTTCTGCAATTCTCCATCTATATCCCCACCTTGCAGCTCAAGGATAGTGGCTGTTGCGAGCAGGGTCATGAGCTAGATTTTTTTTACCCCAACCGCTGACATTTTCCTTTAAGCCATTTAATAAACACACATGGTCTGTGATTATGAGGGAAACCTGGGGCTGGGCTAGAGGACACTCATGAAGCGGGGAAGAATATTGCCCTTTCTTCAGAGTAAGAAGACACTCAAACAGCTCGAGGGCCAAAGCGAAGATCACAGGGGGAGTGTTGTGGTTTAACCCCAGCTGGCAACTAAGCACCCCACAGCCGCTGGCTCACTCCCCCCAGTGGGATGGGGGAGAGAATTAGAAGAGCAAAAGTAAGAAAACTCATGGGTTGAGATAAAGACAGTTAAATAGGGAAAGTAAAAGCTGCACACACAAGCAAAGCAAAACAAGGAATTCACTCACCACTTCCCATCGGCAGGCAGGTGCTCAGCCATCACCAGGAAAGCCAGGCTCCATCACACAAAATGGTTACTTGGGAAGGCAAACACCATAACTCCAAACATCCCCCTCTTCCTTCTTCTTTCCCCAGCCTTTTATTGCTGACCAGGATGTTGTATGGTCTGGGATATCCCCTTGGTCAGATGGGGTCAGCTGTCCCAGCCGTGCCCCCTCCCACCTCCTTGCCCACCCCCAGCCACTCGCTGGTGGGGTGGTGTGAGGAGCAGAAAAGGCTTTGGCTCTGTGTCTGCACTGCTCAGCAATAACTAAAACATCCCTGTATTATCAACACTGTTTTTAGCCCAAATCCAAAACATAGCCCCATACCAGCTACTATGAAGAAAATTAAATCTATCCCACGCAAAACCAGCACAGGGAGCCTGGGCAGAGAGTGGAACATGGCTCCCCTAACATTTGGTCTTCATTGTGGGAACAGGACATTCTTTCCACTCAGTATATGATTTTCTTTTAGCATATTTAAGTAAACTATTTTAATTAACTCATTTTATTACATACATAAGATTTCTAGGATGAAAACATAGAAAACCATCTTGAAAGCTACAGTAAGTACTGAGTCTAAACCAGAACTTTGAATCCAGTCATTTTCTACCTCTCTTTCTATGTCATGTAATATTTCCATGGTCTTCAATAGCACATGAAATGGAAATGGATGAAGCATGGATAAAACTCCATAGGGTGATACATAAACATGATCTTTGGTGGAAATGGTTTTGAATTAGAATTGGATTTTGAGTAACAAGTAATGAGAACTCTTCAATATGATTGAAAAAAGTCAGTGTAGAATTACCCTTCTATTTCTTATTTATTCAATATTTCATAGAAAATTGTTATTCACAGTGTACATGTCTTGGAATATAAAAGCAGGTGAAGAAAACTATGACAGCCTGAAAGACAGCATTATCAGGAGATATCTTCAAGCCTAACATGACTTGAAAATATTTACCCAATCTTTCAGGACATATCATAGTGCAGGTTCTCCTGTATTCATTGCACTTGTTACCCACAGCAGCTGCAGTAGCTTAGAACCGTGCTGTAGTATATGCACCACTTACATCCCAATTACACTTCACAGACTGCCCTTTAACAGCAATTTTTATAGAAAATATACATTATCTGGCCAAACATTTTGCTTTACAGCATTGTACCTGAACTCCTTTCATGGAATAGATCCTTGCAAGTGGGTCTGCAAAACAGTGAACTTCATGGGCTCCCCTCACACGGGTGAGAAGACAATGTAGAGTCATTCTCAAGCCTAGGAAACACTGAGCCACATACTTCTCTGCAAGAACCTGGAGATCCAGTAGCACCTCAAGGATATAAATTGCTGCAGCCGTTCAAAATTAATCAGCACAGACATTTTATCCTTTGCTTCCATATTCTACCCCAAACACAGGTCTAGAAAGTGATTAATCAGGGTCACAAACCCACAGATAGTGAGGAAACCAATACATGCCCTAAAGCATGGCTCTTTCAAGTCCTGGGGACTCCTGGAAGCTGGATTATACCTGAAAAATGAAGTGTGATTCTTACCTCAGCATAAATCCCTGCTCCAAGTGTATAGTTGCCTTTCCTGAAACAGAGCAAGTAGAGGAATGACCTGCATAGCACTGTGACTTTTTCCTCCTCTCTTTAGGAGAGAAGTTGCTATTATACAGACCAGATTCTTAGATTATCCTGTTATCTTATACTTGTCTTTTTTGTCTTTCTTTTCTTGCTTTCTTTTTTCTTTTATTTTTACCCCTCATTGCCCCTAAAGAATATCTTAGGGAATACTTTCAAACTCTGCTGCTTAATTGCCATTTTTTTCTGGTTTATGCCAAAGTAAATAAGCATAGAGTCCCTGCAAGTAGGAAGCAGTGCACACCGAGAATCTCTCTCCTGCTTTTGGAAGAGCTGTAGTTGTTGTCAATGGCGCTTGTCAGTGAGATGATCCTTGTTCAGAGCCATTCCTACTATCCTGTGTCATAGGTGGGAAAAAGCTATACCTCTCCATCGCTTCCTATCACCACTGCAGTTGCAAGAGCTTTACACTCAGTCTGCTTGTACACTAGGATATCCACTTTAGGGACTCATTCAAAAGGAGCACCTTGCTAGATTGATTGGTTCCTATCTTGGTCTTTTACTTGTCCCCATCTGCCCCTGTCCTTTCTGCAAAAATCAATGAGTCACCTCATCCCCACCCCACCCCACCCCATCCCCCACCTCTCAGTTATTTAATTAAACTTTTGTATTCAACAGACCAGACCAGAATTTTACTAACTGTCTATCAACAAATCAATTGTAACCAACAGTTCTGCTGGTAGATAGCCTGCAGCAGGAGGGTGGATTTTGTTACTTTTGTGAATGACAACTGGATATGAAAACCATTAGATTCGTCGTAAATTTTTATGTATCTTGATCATATCAACTCTAGCAGCTTGCTGGAAACCACTGATGATTTTTAGTGAATACTTTCAATCAAAACCAGCAAGTAAAGATTCAACATCAGAAATTATTTCCAAACAACTATGAGAAAACTTTTGTCCCCTACCTTCTGTTCTACGTTGAAATCACTGCTTCTGTCAGACCTTGAAATTCCCTAAGTCAGAAACTGAAGCCTAGCAAGATAATAATTATCTCCTATCAATTTTCTACTAGTCCTTTATCACTGCAACTGTCACATTTGTGTGGGAGGACAGCAGAACATAATGCTTCTAGCGAATGCTGCAACAAAGGTCTGCTAGCTTGTTTCCCAAGGCTGTTAAGTGATCACCCTGAGACAAGGCTTTAGAGGCACCTGAACAAGGAAAATTCTTTAGGCATTGCCTGAACATAACCATGGCCTCACATTTTGGATTCCTGAATGAAACATCTTAAAGAACTTATGTCTGTCAGTGTCTCGCTGGTTTGAAGCTTATAGTTTTTAGTCTATTTAGGGGCTACTATGAGCATAAACCAGGAAATAAATACAGCCGCCACAGAACAGGAATTTGAGCCTGTTCTCTACCTCCACCATATGCACAGTTTGTCCATAACTTTTCAGGCACCTGATGCTGCCTGGAGTCTGGAGAAAGGTCAAGAGAGGCTGGATGGAGGTGATGCACTAGCAGAGCAAACTCTCAGCATGGCAGCCCTGTATCAGCTGGTGGGGGAGATGAGGAGGTGTGGGGGTGTCACCTCCCACTCACCGGACTTCTCTACTTCTTGATACAGTAATATGGTACCTGAGACATTGGAGACAAATGTGGCAAGGGACAAAAAAATTCTCTTGTCAGAAAGTTAGGGGAGGGTTTGCCCTTGAGGTAGCATTGATATAAGCTGTCAAGAAAATCTAGGCTGAAATGCCAATAAAAGATGAAGTATTAAACATGGGTAATCTCACAGGGCCTCAGGGAGAGTATGTTTGTTCTCGACCATCATGCATAATTCCTGTTTAGGGTTAGATGGACTAAGGGCTGGCATCCACATCCACACAGATTTTAAACCCTTTCTTCATGCACTGGTATTTATCTACACCACAGCCAGCTTCTGACTCCTGACAGTGAGTGCCACTGGCTGGCATGGATCAAGTCCTCTGGCAGGCTCCAACCCTGTACCCACCAGCTCTACTTGGTGGTCTGAGCCCTGATAACTGTGCTGTACTGAACTACATGCACCTAGCCACCTCCCTCAAAAGGTCTGGGCTTGCATTCCTTCTCAAAATTAACTTAAGTACAAAACTGCTTGAGAAATTTTTTCTCAACGCAGAAGCCTTGATTTTCCACAGAAGAGGTATCAGTAATGCAGCAAATATCTCCAAAGCTCCCCAATGGAACAAATGGGGAGCAGTTCAGCCCCCAGTGACTGCTTCATCTGCAGTCAGTTCTGAATGCCAACAAGCCATGGTGCAGGTGTGGATTTCTGCTTATGTCTGGTATCTTAGATACACGTTCATGTGTAACAAAGATCACCATCTTCCAACTCGGACTAAGCCTGAGCATTCTCTAAGGTGCCATGTCCCTTTAGTCTACTTTATAATACTTGGCTTCCAATAATGCTTCAGATTTCTAATTCCAAAGAAGTTAAGGCTTTTTCAGACTCTGTTTTCACTGCCCAATAAGTAATGCACTAGTAATGCAGAAAGGATAAAACCTCTGGGTCATAAGCCATGCTAGATCTGTGCAGAACCGTCATCGACGAGATCTGTGTGCATGGAACAAAGCCAATAAATACTGGGGCTCTCAGTGTTTGACTTCTAAATGTGTCTATTGGCTGCTCATGGATAGGCTTAATGGTATTAGCTGTGCCCTTAACCGAATATTCAACAAATGAAAAATGTATCTGATGACCCGCTCTACTGAATAGCATGTCCTGACAGCCAGGGACTCCTACTCCAAGCCTTCCACTGAAATGAACCAATTTTGCCAATGTCATTTTTCACCAACTGAAGCCTTTTCACCTCATTTTTATCTCAGTGACAGCCCTTCTCCAGTAACCACCATTTACACTGACAACAATCTCCTTCCACCACATGCTCCACTTGTCAACAACAACCACTTTGTTAATATGAAAGTAGTTTCTGGGAGTTTTGCTCACAGTCTCACTGAAGTGTAACTGTATAAGATGATATGTATCTTCCTCCAAAATCCTCAGCATCTCTTTTCATGCTGCTTTACTCAGTCAGTTAAGGCTCTAGAAATTAGAGCTGCATTTCCTCTTCAAAATGTATTTATTTATTATCATGGGTGTGTTTATCTGAGGATAGTGCAGAAGCAGTAATCCTCATTTCTGAATTTCTTCTTATTTTATCATTTTCAATTACGTTCACGGAAACCAAGGATGCAATCCTATTTAACACCTTTCTGTCTCATAATCTAGCTCGAAAGCAGGCAAACCAACCCCAGAGCGGAGCTTCAGTGTAGATGCTGGGAAAGGAGAAAGCGAAGCAGCACAGAAAGATGCAGATCTTCAGGTGGAGAGCAGTGGGTCAGTGGGGAGCCTCTGAGCACTGTAGGCTTTCACTGGGATGAGGGTTGTCCAAATGACTGTTGATATCATAGCCATCCATGAGGGACACCTGCTCCATACTGCACTGACCCATTCAGTCATCCTGGCCTTCACCCATTTTGCCTTTTGTATGCCAAAGAGATATTTCTTTGCGTTGCAGAGTTCAAGGCCAAGTACAACAGTTAAGTGGCAGACAAGGCAGGACTTCTTGAAGACTTAGGGACAGGATTCAATAGCTACACTGATACTGTACAAGCGTGAGAGAGCAAAATTTGAAACTCCTTTATTGTTCACAGAGCTATGGAGCCCAAGAAGTGCAGAGATCCTCAAAGCAATGAATCATGAGGAAAAGGATCCTAAAGACAGCAAAAATATTAGTGCCACTGCTTATAGCTGATATTAGCAGCATTGAGAGTCTGTAAACATAAATAGAACTCTGAAGATTAAACAGAGAATTTCTGTTTATTGTAGATTTAGCTGGCAGTCTTGATGCTCAATGCATTAAAAAACTTGCCTATTGTCCAAAGACCTGGGTCCCAGCAGAAGTACAAAAGCCTCCTTGGAAGATTTTGAAGGTTTCTGAAGAAATAAAAGGAATTTAGAGCTCATCAGTGATCATCCTCCTCCCTCCCAAAGCCTCTGAACTCTTCTCAGACTTTTGGTCTCTTCCAGAAGACCATCCATTGCACATCAGGAAGTATCTTCCCCTGGTCCATATGGATGTAAAATGAAAAGTAGGAAATAGGTACATTCAGAAGAAAGAGACAACTAGAAGAGAAAGATACTACTGTCAGACCTACTGACATAACTGTTCCAGGCTTGGATTATTTCCACTCTTTTTAGAGTGATTGAATTTTAGAGTATTGATTCACTGTTGCAGATTTATTTCATTCTCTTCCTCACAATCTCCATCTCATTTATCTCATATTCCCAACTTTCTTTCTCTCCCTCCCTTTTTCTCCACCTGTCATTTTTCCATTGTACTGCTCTCCTCACTTTGTCATCTTCTTTTTAAGACCAGAAGTATGTGCAGTGCAACAGTTGTTTTCTCTGTCTTTTCCAGTCATACTGGTATACGTAGACAGACAAATCCACATGTCTCAGAAGACAAATCAAAGGCACGTATCGCTTCTGCATTTGGAGCAGATGATGGTGATGTTTGTGGTAACTGTCACAACTCACTTGAGTCTGGGACCCAGGAGCTCTGGAGCTCTGTCCGCTCTGCAGACAGGTTTTGTCTCAGTATAAATGATCCTCTGCACCAGAGCACTGAAGCTTTTCAGTTACACCCTCATCCCAGACCTCTGGGTATTTCAGGCCATTGAAAGCTGATGAGAGTGTAAGCCCAGTCCTAGAAATAGATTTGATATTCTACAAGAAGGTAATGTAACCATATACAAGTGTGATGTCCTTGGAATAGCCATCCAGAAAGATGCTGCAGGGCTCTGTACCAGCTGGAGCATCAGGCCTGGGGAAGAAGACTTTGTATTGCATTGTTATTTTTTATTTATCTCAGACACCATGCAAATGTGTCTCGCAACTTTTCTGATCACCACTTGTTCCCTCTAGCACATAATTCTGCTAAACTCATAAGAAAGGGTACTAGCAGATCAGAAAAAACCAAATTATCTTAGGCTGTGACACAACTGACAATGTCACTGGACATAATGCTGAAGCTTAAAGAAGGCCTATCAACATGCCAGAGCAATGGAATAAATACATGAGAGATGACTTTTAAATCATACAAAATTAATAACAAACCAATATTTTTGCTGCTGTAATACTAAAGCCCCTGTTCTGAAGCACATCTACATGACAGGCCACAAAGGACTATTGATATTGTATATAAGGTAGTACGCACATGGAGGATTGCCTTGAAAAGACATGCCCCAGAATTAAAGTTTTCCATTTACTCTTAATTTTGGCTGTTTGTGCACATACATAATGATACAGTCGTCAGCTAAATTTTGACAGTCATCTTTTCCACACAACCAGTCTTGGTTGGTGACTGAACGAAGATCATTTTAATAGACTCTTTAGCCTGGTTCTTCAGGCTGAGGTCCCAGACATAGTTTCAACACAGTGTTCAGAGCCTGTTCAATTCAGCATTATTAGTTTACTGGAGGGATTTCCTCTAATCTTGCTCTTCACTGTACAAGGGCTCAGTTTCCACAGGAACTGAGCATTGCATGATCTCTTTTTGGTACCTAATTAGCAGAAATGACAACCTCCAGTCTGAATTCAAGTACTCTTCAAACTAGAGTTAGGCATCTGCAAACAGAAGCCGCAAAACTAGCTTAGAAGTACCCAAGAAAAAATGGCAAAAGCGTATCCAAAACACATGTTTCTCCTTGGGATCTAAACAGCTTACTCTGATCTGTAAATGCTTTCATAGCTCCCTCGTCTCAGCACACACAGCCCCAGGCCCTTCTGTCTCTTCACAAGGCAGAATCCAGCCCTCTTATGGCAGACACCTAACCTTTACGATTTAGACATTTGCTAAGTCATCCCTCTCGAAGAAAGTGCATAAGGACCTAAATGAACTATTAAGAGGGAGCAGTGGGGGAGTTAGAAGGCCCCCAAAGTTAGGGGATCCTGTCTGCACCTCATTTGGCAACATGGACAGGTAGATGGGACTTCAGTTTGGAGTCCTTCAAAGGTATGTTCCATATTCTGCTGTCTATGCAGGGAACTAGGCTGTTTATTATGGAAGAGCATTTCAAGCAGGTGCCTGAAATGTGTGCGGGCTGGTTCACCCCTAGGATCACACCTGAGGATTTACTGGGGAAAGATGCAAAATGGAGCAATTCAAAGAGTAAGAGCACTTCTTCCACATTTCGTACATCTTTGTGAGACATAAATTCAGGTCACTTTGGAAAAGGACCTTCAACCCCAGCCTCCATGGATTTCTGCCTGAGTTCTTTTTAACTGATGCTTAACACAATCCCGCTCTGAAACACCTATTGAATTGAGCCTCCAAAATGAGACCAGCAACATACAGGCATATTTTGTGATTCTCCCTGGGGTTGGAAGATGAAGAGGCCAGAAGATAGGCTCAGGATCAGGGCATAATTGTATGTCCGTATATGTCTAGCGACAAAATTTAGGCACATAAGACATCAAATGATGAAATATAAAAAGAATTGTAGGCGTACTGAAGCATTTCCAGGACAATATATCGACTCGGTGGTGGGATGGGGAGATCAGCACTGAATTTAGGCACCTAAAATGGCAGTTGGCCATTACATCTTACCTATATCCCTATATCCCTTCATTAGTCCTTCTGTGCTATACACGGTTTCAAAAGGGACAGTTTCTCAGGCAAATAGAGAGCAAGGTGAGACACAGACCACGAGAAAACATGCTTGCATGCGTGCATGGTTTTGCTTATATTTTTAACAAACACTTCGTGTTTATGAAAGACTGCCATGTAATTAGCAAAATAAATCTCAGGAAGTGGACTGAGGAGAGAGTAAAATCGTCTTTATATCGTTTAATTTAAAAGGTTGAACTGAGGCAGCAGGGAATTCAGAAGTGCTAGAGGGGAAACTGCAGGCTGATAGTACCATATGCTTTGTGGTACTCCAAAGGAAAAAAAAAGCGGGAGTAATTTTTATAAGACCTTATGGTCTTTTTTCATGAACAAGGGCACAGAAAGAGGCATAGAAAAGAACCTGAAGTTTTGTTTCCAGTGGGTGGAACACGAAGCCCGTTACACTTTATATTAACACTACCTTTTTTAATGTTTCATACAGTTTCTTTAGTACTTTCTATTATCTATCATGTCTACAGAACTTCATAAATCTGACCTTTTTTGTTCAATGCATCCATGTAGCTAAGTGTTAACCTATTTGGGACATGCATAAAATTTGTGTGGTTCTACCAAATAACCTGTAGGTCAGAATTTTATCAACCCATCCAGCGTTATGCCTTCAGTATTGCAGTTCTGCTACAAACTTACATAAAATCTCCAGTGTTATGCTGTTGAAAGAAGTTAGACATATCTAATGGTATCTAAGGAAATAATAAATAAAAAGCATATGTTTGTATATGCGTTTTATTTTTGTTGAATGTATTTTATTTTTGTTATAGCTGCAAAACTCTGATGTCTTTTTGCAAGTACTGTGTGCCATTGTATTTTAAGGTACCTTGCTTAGGATAAAACAGAACTACTATAATCAAATCAAAAATACCTATTTGGTAGAAGAAAGTCCTCAGCAAATATCAGCAACATTTCTACGTAACTTTTAAAATACTGCAGCTAGACATAGTAAACTAACTAGGTATCAGCACTGCAGCAACTAACATTTCGACAGTCCTGTGTCATTCTGGCTACAAAAAACCAATACTAACAATAAAAGCATCCATCCCCTTAGTGATGCTCTTTCAAAAATGGATTAAATAGTCAATCAAGTTCAATGGTTTTCTGTGGTATGGAATTGTATACGGCATATCTGCCAAAACTCGTTGCTACGTATTCAAAAGCATGTTATTACTTCCCTGTTAGGTCTTCAGGACAGGCTAGTGTTCAGCTGGTTTTATCTAGTCCATCTTTCTATTTATATTATATTAACATCTAGAATTCCTATCGCTGTTCATTTTTATCATCTGAAATTATGGAATGAAAGTAATCGGAATCCTTTTGAGACTCATTATTTTTAAAGTTTTCATGTTGATTTTTGTTAGGCAAGAATGGTTTGAGTAAATTCAGGACTACATCTTTGCCTGGTTGAAACAAGAGTCTTCAATTGACTTAAACTGCCTTGATATCACAACATTGCAGCTTAATCATAAATATAAGGAGGCACAAGTCCTTGGCTTGCTTTATCACTAACAGAGATATCATTTGGTGAAAATAAAGCTCTATCTAACACTGTATTGCACAAGCTTTGTGAAATTTCAGTCATCACTTTAGTAGGTGGTATCCCGCAGCTTGACCATTCTGTATCTTGCCATTCATGACAACTGGAAAGAAATCTGTGAGACTACCTGTTTTAAAATTGCTTCCAGTGTTTTTTATTTGGTAAGAAGTTAGAGTCATTTCCAGGTCCAAATAGTCCAGGACACATAATGCAAGAGCAACCATATTACTGAGAAAGACACCTGCAAGCAAGTCTTGCTTGTATGTCTGTACATATGGGGATGCTAAGATTTTCATTATCAGAGGTGAGTGGGAAATTCTATTCTGATTCTTAAGGAATTGTATGATATCAAAGAGAATACTCCTTGATAATGTCTCTCAATCTCTCTTTGAATAATCAAAATTTAAACAGTCCAACCTTTTTTTTCCACAGATAGACTATCAATGGAATATTGGCTTTATAGCCAAAGGAATATAGCACCTTTACCTTAACAATGTATTATCAACCTTTTTATAGTTTAACTTTTTCTTGACATATTTATTCTTACAATAAGAAATTATTACAAACTGAGAAACATATTTTGAAAATGCCAAACATGAATATTTGGCAATTTCAGAAAAAAAACCACCTAGAAATTCTGCAAACAGAATGTTTTCCTGTCAATATCAACAGACTAAGCTTCTAATGAAAGTTTCCAATTGTTCTATTTCTCCTCCAGAGCTTTGTCTCACATTTCACATGTCTGTGTGAAAGCCACTAACAGCCCCGTAATTAAGGTGCCTGTTAGCACAGTGGCCCATTCAGCTTCTTACCTTTCTTTGTTTCATCAGTCCTGCTAGCTTTCCTCTAATAGTCTGGCCCAACACCTCCAAGGCCTTTCCATGCTAAGAGGCTGAGCAGGGCATGGGCCTGAGCACTGTCCTGCAGCCATGCATGCTGCTTAACTCATTAGCATCTTCCCCAGCACTGTTCTGGTCCATGTCAGCTGCATTATCCCTGCTGGCGCTACAGCATGGACAGATAGATAACTTAAATATATAGGTAGGTAGCTAATAATCAAGCACATGCTTGGGACCAGTTCTGATAGCAAGTCTGAGCAGGGCTGCCATATTTTGCCTGGAAAGAAGTTTATCTTTATGGATGAAAAACATGTCATGTTTAGGTAAGTCTCACTCAACGCAAAGAAACCTCTCAGTCAATGCTCCTTCCTAAAAGGGCCCTGCTACTGAAATACAGGGACTGGGTACGTAAAGACATCCCATTTGCAAACAGTTTTTGTGCAGACACTTTGACAGAGGTGGCTTTCAAAGTGTTAAACACAGAGTCTGTTGTGTTACTATCATGTACACTTTCCTACGAGTTTTGAAAGGCCAGGCTTTGGTAGAACCCTCTTAAATTTAAAAAAAAAATCAAAAATTATCCTTTCCTTGCTCACAGATGTGGTAGCACTTCCTTCCCCGTCACCCAGCCCCATTTCTGTCACACCAGAGGTAGCCACCCATCTGCCCTTATGCCACATTGGTACCTGAGAGATGCTTTTCTGTGTTGCCGAAGCCGAGTACTGCGTGCACGACTGTGCGGGAGATGCCCGCTTTTCGATTAAGCCTGGCAGCTGAGAGAGAGGTGTCAGCATGCTTGGTGCAGCAGTTTGCAGGCTATTTGGGTCTAACTTGTTAAATGCATGCTCACAATTGTGTACTTGATCTTCAGGTCAATGAGTTAAGTTCCATCATAAGTCCATATAATCAAGTATGTGCTGCTGCAGCAATGAGCCACTCAGGGAAACCCTGAAACCATCAGCTCATGGCTCAAGGAATATGCCGTCCCGTAGAATACCTGTAAAGCAATCACCTCTGTGTCTTTTTCTCACACCGAACATGGTTGCCCCAAAAACTCTAACAATTAAACAGAAATAATTTTGTCAAGCATACTTCTGAGCACATGCCTGCTCCACAGAGATACAGTAAATAATGCCTTGTCTATGAATTGGTTTACATTTACACTTCAAAACTGTGACGAATAAATCTGACAGAGCTATTTGATCTTTGCATGAAAATGGACTTCAAAGCTGAATGTGTATTTCTGTTCATTTTCCAGCTACAGATTTCCAGCAGAAAGTGATTATGCCTCTGATTACTGATGGCTATTGTGGTAGCAGTTTCATCTAATGCTTTTTTAGAATTTAATCATTGTCTTTTGTTGACCAGTACAACAGTACAGAGAGCTTTGCACTCCATGTGTAAGTGGCTAGTGTAATTGAAAAACAGACAAAATCTACTGAATTTTTGTAATGCAGTAAAACATGAATAGGAGAATAAAAATGTCCTCAATGTCTGGATGGGTATTGTTACTTTGAAGCTACTCCCGGCTACCACCACCACAGGATCAGAGGAGAAACTAACACCCACTACTTTAAATAATTATTGGATTCATTTTTTTCATTATTTCTCATCCATTCTATTTTGAGCACCACCCCACTTGATGTTATAATTAGTTCTCTGAAAAACCTTTTGTAGAATAAATATTTCTGGCTTTGGAGTATCAGAGATATGACAACTATGTGTGCTGGGCAGGAGAAACAATTTAGTCATCAAAATTTGCAGTAGGGACCCAAATTTAATTTGAATATTAGTAAGAAAGGCATGCATATAAGAAGCATATCTTCCTCCTTAGAGATGGAAGCATAAACTGGATTCATACAGTTTCTAGTTATGTTAGCATGTGGCTCAGTACACTGAATCATTTGAAGCCACACATTAATGGATCCTGTTAGATGTTTTTTTAGGTGACGTCAAATGCATGTAGCCAGTCTCAAATATATAGGTGCAAGTTTATCATAAAAGGCAGAAGGAAAACAGTGATATTTGCCGTGAATATGTCTATTCAAAAGAAACTTACGGAATTTCCCTATGTTCTTCTATAAACATTTTTAACATATTCAAGCCATTTTTTTAGTAGAAGGGCAGTAAACATTCATACAGTAAAGACCGTTTTGTTTCTGTCTTGTCTTTCACCTTTCCTGGCCTTCCCTCCACCTCTTCTTCAGCCTTCTAACTTCCACAGTCTCTGTGCTCCTGACTTTGCACACTACTCATCCCAGAGGGAAATACTGGGTGCTTCCCCTTCCTGCAGCACACAGCAAAAACACACTTTTAGCAGACTCTAAAAGGCTTCTTACAAGCACCCAGATGCCAAGGGCAGCGCGCCCAGCCAGCGCTCACCCAGCAGCAGACATTACTTATACAGCAATTATTACCTTTATGAGATTTCCATGAGACTGACGGTAAATAAAAGCTTCCAAGAATGGTTGTTATATCTTTGCAAATGCAGTTGCAGGAAGGATTATATGTGCTGGACAGAAAGATGGCTCAGAGTATTGGCTCTCAAACCCTAACCCAGGAACGGACCCGGTCTTGAATGCAGTTCGCACAAAGAGACAAAACCAGAGTATCCAGTGTAGTCAGTGGTTTCAGTGGCAGTGCTCCAATATTTAATAAGACTGAAAGAAATTTTGACCTCTTACAGTTGTCTATTGGTATAATAATTTAAGAATCATGGCATTAGCGGCAAGATGACATGGTGGCATGGCATGACTTCCAGCTTTCCTCCTCTCTTGATGCCCACTCACCTGTGCAAAATGAGTCTCCCACCAACTATTTCCTTTCCAGGAACTGCATATTCCTGGAAAATACTGCAAAATAAGGAAGTCATTCAGAATCCTAGAGAATTTGGGCCAGATTGCCTATTGCTAAATAAAAGTGGGGTACCACTTTTATTTCAGCTTCTCCATTGATCCTGCCAAATTTTTTTCCAGTGGAAAGAATTCAGGTGTTCCTCGTTATCCTTCTGTGCTGTTCTAGCAAATAAAAACATGAAATAAAATTAAGTTCTTTTCATTGGACAGTGTTTTAACGACTCAAATAGTATAAAGTCAATATTAGTATTCATGTCACATTCAATTATCTCCCAACCATGTCCCCCCATTTGCTTTTCCATGTGTTGGTTCATCACACAACGCTAATTAGGTCACTTCAAATGGACCGTAATTGACAATGACACTTTTGCAGGTTTATATTTTCACACAGAAAATCTGAGAATAAATTAATGACCAGCAATTTTGACAATTACGGTCAATTAAATTTGTCAACATCACGATTGACAAAATTTATCTATATTTAATATTGAAACCTTGACATTAAGAATGCAGTCTTGGCAAGTAACCAGATTTAAGTGACAATTATGCAATACTGCATTAAAATTATTCATTTTCAAATGATATGTGCATAAATATCAATATCGTTTAGATCAAACACCCTACCAATAGCCAGCTAACAAAAAAAGGTTACTGAAACCCACATACACCTGTGGGAAAAAAATTATCTTCTAATTAATGACCACACCATTGTTTAGGCTTTAATGAAGGTATTGGGCTTTCACTGTTTTAACTGCATGCATACTTCATCTAAAACTTTATCTAATATAACAAAGGACTCTATAACTGCCTTTTCTCATTCCTAGGCTGGCTGCAAATTTTTATAGGCAAACTGCAGGATACCTTGGCCATTTACTGACAATGCTGAACTTTAATCTTACACCACTGGGTCCATGCACCAGAACTACAGATTTTGTTCACTCTTCTGTGCGAGCTAGGAGCACTGACAGTAATCCTCCCCTCAGGCTGCATATATCTTACAGTTATAGCAAAAACACTATCAAAAGTAAATTAAGAATTAATTAAATGTAAAATTAATTAAATAAGAAATAAAATATCAGAATAAAGATAACCATAGACAAATAAATTAAAACACAGTGCAATCAACAGATTGTGATTTTGGGGATGTATATATGAAAAAACCAAATTACAAAGTATTCCTTCCCAAGAAGCCTTGGAGAACAGATTGTACCAAACCAAAACCAGGTAAGACTGGCAGCAGTTTTCCACTGCTGGATCTCGAAATAAAATGAAAAGTCAATTACAGTCATTTCAGAAAAAAAGAAAACTGCAACTTGAAATCCTGTTTATTGTTACTACTTTTGCTTGACTACATTTTGCCCTGGGGATATACACAGGTCAAATAGTTGCATTAATGCAATTCAGACAGGCTTTTTGAAATTAATCCCACACACTTTGCAACACCCAGTGAGACTTCTGTCTTCTGTGGTCATTTGGAAGTCATTAGTCAAGCTAAACAGCCATGAAAAACATTGATGAGACAGGATAGTAAAGCAGACACAAAAAAATCCTTATTATCCAGGATATATTAACTGTGTGTTTAACATGGAGCTAGTGCTATATCAACTGTGAAGCAAGATGGCTTGACAGACATTGATATAGTTGGAACTGTATTATCATAGCCAAATGCAAATTGAGGATAATAGCTGGCAAATCTGAGAATAGACTTCATTAGCTTTCCAGGCATGTGCTTGCATGCAAGCAGCATATTCCTATATTCATTTTGACCTAAAGTAACTAAATTGGTTAAAAAATTAACAATCCATTACAGCACTGAGTTTCCTGATTGAACTATGGGGCCTAAGTCACTGTTTTCAGAATTGCCAGGAAGGCCAAGTCAAATTTAATTGGAAATTGGGTCAAAAGAGGCACATGTCCTGTATAATTCTCCTTACCTTTTTCAGAATGTAAGACAGTATGTGATAACATGATGTCCAAGCAAAACATAATATTTCTAGTGCTTTATTTATTTTCATCTTTCTTTATCTAAACCACTGAAGTGGGTGAAGAATGCTGGCATGCCCCAGGGATAAAAATTTAAGTCCTTAAGCTTTTATTAGTAGTATTTGCATTAATAGAGTGCTTAAGAAGTTTAAAAAGAAACAGTGTTCTAACTGAGGTAGTCTTATACCAGAGTGGAAACAACATTATTTAAAAGCAAATTTAAAGTCACTTTAAAAATAAACAGCTGGAAAGAAAGATGGGGGAGAAAGCAAAAGGACAGAACTTAAAACCTGTTGTAGGCAAGAGAAATATGAATGGAAATGCTGGATTTCAAGAAGAGTTCCACCTGCAGAATCCCACATTTGATTTGCAACACAAAACAATCGATATTCTTGGGTCTTGAACACTTCTGACAATCTGTTTCCTTCAGTCAGGTACTTCCTTTTGTCTGTTCTGATTATGTCAGAGGAACCAGAGCAGGGGATCCTTCTGCCTGTGACCTGCGTCACCACTTCTAACAAAGCAATGGTGATAACAGCATGATGGCAGCTTATTCCCTAAAGAAAATGCATGGTAAACATAATCATTATAAAGCAAGAAAAGAAATAATATAAAGGGTTATTTGACCACTGACAATAGATGTGTCCTCCACAATGGACTACACTATAAAAATAAGACAAAAATTCTCATGTTTATCTGGACTGTAAGTCTTGCATTTCTTCAGAGAACCACTCACTTTTTAATTAAGCGAGAAACACAGAAATGGACCAATGTAGTACAGACGCCCTCCAGAGCAAAGGAGGCTTGTTTGAGTCTCCAAAAACACCTCACTTGACAGTTCCCATGTATAACCCTATACATTCCCCGACTGCAACCTCCTATATCTTCATCACCTTCCTGAGATCCAACCACACTGTTAAATCCTCTTCAAAAGAACCTCCTCTGCCTGTTTGTTGCCATAATCCATACAGTAGGAAGCAGGAGGACAAACCCAACAGACTTTCACAGGCTGTTTAAAATTGCTGATAGAAGAAGCAGGCATCAGAGGCTGGCTTTGAGGACCCAGCCACGTAGGCTGGCTTAGAAACTTACCATTTCCACAGAATGATAGAAAACCTTCAGTTTGGTGAGTGTTTTTCTTACCCCAAACTTTCAGTAGAATAAGCCAATGTTTATTTCACCTGCCCTTTCTGTGTGGTGCATGTTGAAAACAATTCCTTTCATTCTTCTGGCCTGGCTTTTAAAATATTTTTTGCCTTTTGGAGATCAATGTGTAAATAAATAATGCTGAACTTACAACCTTGTTCATTTTAGGCTCCTTGTTGCATCAGTAGTTATCTACTCTAATTTGTAAACACAATATAAGCAATCCCAGACATGTAAATAGTGGATTGTGTCAATGGCAAATCAAGTTCCAAGATACAAAACTCACATTCATAACAGATATAAAAGTCATTCTGTAACTGTTTAAAGTTATGTATGTAGGTCTGCATGAGCCACAGGACTCTCAAGAAAGAGTGGACAGAGTGGACGTCGGTGGTGCGTTGACCTAGGCTGGATGCCAGGTGCCCACCAAAGCTGCTCTGTCACTCCCCTCCTCAGCTGGGCAGGAGAGATATCTCAAGATGGGTCAAGATGACAGGGAGAGATCACTCACCAGTTACTGTCATGGGCAAAACAGGTTCAACTTGGGGAAATTAATTTAATTTATTACCAATCAAACCAGAGTAGGGTGATGAGAAATAAAAACTAAATCTTAAAACACCTTCCCCCCACCCCTCCCTTCTTCCTTGGATTAATTTCACTCCCAATTTCTCTACTCCAGAAGCACAGGGGGACAGGGAATGGGGGTGTGGTCAGTTCATCACACATTGTCTCTTCTGCTCCTTCCTCCTCAGGGGGAGGCTCCTCACACTCTTTCCCTGCTCCAGCATGGGGTCCCTCCCACAGGAGACAGTCCTCCATGAACTGCTCCAGTGTGGGTCATTTCCACAGGGTGCAGTCCTTCAGGAACAGACTGCTCCAGCCTGGGTCCCCCACAGGGTCACAAACCCTGCCAGCAAACCTGCTCCAGCGTGGGCTCCTCTCTCCGTGGGACCACAGGTCCTGCCAGGAGCCTGTTCCAGCATGGGCTTCCCATGGGGTCACAGCTGCCTTTGGGCATCCACCTGCTCCGGTGTGGGGTCCTCCACAGGCTGCAGGTGGGTATCTGCTCCACCGTCAACCTCCATGGGTCACCATGGGCTTCACCACGGGCTGCAGGGGAATCTCTGCTCCAGTGCCTGGAGCACCTCCTGCCCCTCCTTCTGCACTGACCTTGGTGTCTGCAGGGTTGTTGCTCTCACATATTCTCACTCTTCTCTTCAGGCTGCAGTTGAACAGGAGGGTTTTCCCCTCCCCTTCTTAAATACATTACCCCACCGGTGCTACCGTCATCGCTGATGGGCTCAGCCTTGGCCAGTGGTGGGTCCACCTTGGAGCTGGCTGGCATTGGCTTTGTCAGATATGGGGGAGGCTTCTAGCAGCTTCTAGCTCCCCTCCCCTGCTACCAAAACCTTGCCATGCAAACCCAATACAAAGTCTAATGATTTGAAAAACAGCTGTTAGTTTACTGTTTGGAAAATAATGAAGAGAATGTGACTGCCTTAAAATACCCAAACTGTGCACACCTTGTGAGCTGTCATTCAAAGGTACTGTCAAATAGCCACAGAATATTTTTCTTTCTTTATCAAATTTTTGGCAAATAGATCTTTTTCCTTGCCAAATGTATCTTTTTAGTACCCACCTTTGAACAGTATATGTGAATATTGTCTTTAATAAGATTTGCTTACCTAATAAAGATGGGGGGGGGCGGTGTTAGCTGACTAAATAGATGTTCTGTTAAATAGACGTCAGAGAAGACTAATGGGGATGGCAGTCTTGGCAGCAAGAACTTAGATATCGTTAATAAGGTATTGGACTGAAAAATTTGGTACCTTGGATGTCAGAGTGGCTTAAGGGAAGAAGCATGGGATTCCTTTGGAGCACATTATTTATTAACTGCTAGATGATCACCTAGATACAGTAAAATGATGTGAGCACAACCAGATCTGTCTTCTTTATCAACTTCAAGGGAGTCTTCTGTGTGTTCAGCTAAAAACTCTGGAACAGGATTTTAGTGAAGCAAAATCATTCTCTGTGCCACTGCTGCTGCACTTGGGTACGGAATCAGAGAAAGTGTGTTCTGTTCCAGGTGTGCTCAGCCTTTAACATTGACACGTATTGTTTGGTTTTGCAATGAGTTTTGCTCATCAGCTGAGTCAGTGCGGGGGTTTTGGTAGAGGTCTTTTTAGATTTCAAGGAGAGCGTTCCAGTCCCTCCTTCCAGAGGAAATCAACACTGGTAACACTTAACTGAAAAGGGTGTTGTGCAATTCAGTTTACTAAAGTTTATAAGATGATTTAATATTCTCAAATGGAAGCTGCAATCAAAGTACAAACAAGATTCACATCTAAATTTGTAAGCAATCATTTGAATGCTACTTAAGAGCATGTGTTATTTAATTTTTTAATCAGAGAATGCAGATGAAGAAACTCACTGATCATAGCATGAAAAGTGTAATACCTATCCTCAGAGACAAGGAGGAAGCTTTGAAGTTGTCACAATTATACAAAACACTCCAGTACCTCTGCAAAGTTGCAGAAAAGATGAGGCTGAATATGCTTTCATATAGATAATGTTTCTTCTGCTAGAAATGAGCACTTTATAGATGGTGTCAATAAGATATAAATACAGCCTCTTGAGTCACACAAACATACAGGAGAAAATTACAGGTAACTGAGACCTCCCAGGAAAGGTCTACATCCAATATTTTTATACCATGGTTGATGCACTGCAGCCATCTTTTCTCCAAAGAGTCATTTTTTTTTGCTATTAAGAGCTGTCAGGGGCACGCAGCAATTCTTTATCACTCCCGCTTGGTTGGGATGAATAGGAATTCCGTCAGCAGACCCACATGCTTTGAACTGCCCCCACCAGCTGAACTTTTCTCTTTATGGCTTTCTAATGCTTCTGTCTTGTTAGAAGCAAGCAACAAGAAACAGATTCAAACTAGCGAGGGGCCCCGTGAGATGCAAACACACACCACCAGCCCACACAGCCCAAGGGTGACTCCAGCTGCCGTCTTTGCAAACCATGTTTTCTACCCCAGGCACTGGATCTGTGTGAGCAGGAAGAAAAACTTCCTCTGTGATAGATAATGAGTCACTTGCATGATTAAGTTATGGTTTTGGAAGAACAATGTCAATCAGACATGCCTGCAGAAGAGCTGCTTTCCCTGAGCGTCCTGCTCATTTCTTTGGTTCAGCACATTTGAACACACCATTTCTGGACCAGTTTGGGAAGGAGTGTGTTTACATATTTTTTGCTGGTTTCTTTGTCTATTCTTCTCGACTAGGTTTTTATGATGCGTTAAAGAGGTGTTGTGGGTTAACCTCAGCCGGGAGCTCAGCCCCACTGAGCCGCTTGCTCACTCCCCACAGGGGGATGGGGGAGAGAAAAAGAAGGGTGAAAAAGAGTAAGAGAAAACCCATGGGCTGACATAAAAACAGCTTAATAGGGAAAGCAAAAGCTGCACGCACAAGCAAAGCAAGATGAGGAATTCATTCACCACTTCCCATCAGCAGACAGGTGCTCAGCCATTGCCAGGAAAACCTGGCTCCATCACATGTAATGTTTACTCGGGAAGACAAACACCATCACTCTGAATGTGTGTGTTCCCTCCACTTCTTCTTTCCCCAGCCTTTTATTACTGAGCATGATGTCATACGGTCTGGGATATCCCTTTGGTCATTTGGGGTCAGCTGTCCCAGCTGTGTCCCCTCCCAGCTCCTTGTGCACCCCCAGCCCACTCACCAGCAGCCTGAGAAACAGAAAAGGCCATGACTCTGTGTAAACACAATACCATAGGAGGTGCTATTAAGAAAATTAACTGTATCCCAGCCAAAACCAGTACAAGAAGCAAGCAGAAACAACTCACCAAACAGTTTTGGTGGCACAGAACTAAGTGTGTCTGAACTGAAGCTGCAAGAAGGCAGAAGCCATGACCATCAGCAGGAAAAGGCAGGACAGAACGTGGAAAGACTTCATTTCCAGCCATGTCATCAACCCCAGTCATGTCCTTGTCTTTGCAAAGGATTTAATCATTATACTTATTTGGCCTAGGATTTCACCAGTCCCAGCTGTCCCCACCATAGGACATATATCACCAAAACGAACTACTACAGGAACTCTGCAAACAGGTATAAATACTTGTGAAGACACACCCATAAAAGATAGCAAAACAAATCCCGTTTATCTTGACCAAAGAAATGCGAATTTGCAAGGCTTCTTTTAACTTTTCCCAAGGTTTTTTCTCTTTATTTTTTAAAAACCCTTGAAAAAAATTGGGCTACTCTCATTTCAATGCTAGTATCTGCGTCCAGGGACACTCACAGAAATCACAGTCTAGACTTTCTAAAGGAGGTGAGTGCAATGAGAAGCACAGGTTGCACTAACTTTTAATTCTACCTCTGTTCCTGGAGCACTTAAATACTCCTGAAGATCTCACATGATTATTTTTTTTCCCATCTTTCATTCCCCTCCAAAGTATTGCATGGGATGGAGCCACACCAAAGGCCTCAGCCTTCTATGGGTGTGGGAGTTGAGGCATGTCAAGTTTTTTAAACCTAGACATGACATAGAGATTTAACTATCCTTTTAGCATCAACTGGCCCTGCGCCTGGATCAGTAAAGGGGCTTATGGCAGCATTAGCAAACTCCCTGAACTGCCCGTGCTATAGCGGCAGCGGGTGAAGGTAGCACCCGCGTGGCAGTGTGCCCTTCTCCCCTTTCCTTCTCTAGTGGCAAGCGAAATGTCTAAAACAGCGAAGCAGAGACTGATATAAATGAATCTGTTGTGGATTTTACTGGGAGCAAAGTGGGTGCTGGGCTGGAACTGCAGGCACGGTGCAAGCTCCGTGCAGGGTAGGGCAGTAAGAGGGGGCCTAGCTCATTACCTTGTGCTTTGATCTGACAAACCAATGTCAGCCGAGAACTGTTCTAGCCATTTCCTCCATCAATGATTTTGAATCTTTTCTTTATTGTGTGTTGCATTCCCTTTAACCTGCATCTATCAATGTTACTGAAATAAGAGGTTTGCAGAATAGCCCAAAGGAGGAAAAGCCCCTTTCTACAGCTGTGTCTTTTGGAATCTAAATTTAGAGGGGGCTCCAGGACATAGTTTCAACTTTGGCCCTGAATTTGTTTTAATTATGGTTATGGCTGTTTGGCTTTCACAGCAGAAAAGAAGAAAGTCATAAACTAGTGGGAAGATAATGGTTTATCTTTCTTTAGAAAGCATTAATATACACTCTTTAAATCTTATTTTATTTTTAAATGGAGCTGTCTTGCTCAGTATGTTAATAGGTCTAAGAGTTATCATTCATATTATGACATTATGGCCACAACAAATGTGCAGTTTAATTGTAGCTCACGTCTTCTGTTTACTAACAATTGTGACTGATTACTCTGAAGCGCAATGCATGGCAGTTCATCTAAGAAAAAAAAAAAGAATAGAATCAGTAAAAATACAGAGCATGGAGAAAAAAAAAGCAACAGAAATTGAATATGCATATAGCTATTTTTCCAAACTCGTTGCAAAACCATTCATATAATTTAAAAGCATTCAGAAATGAGGTCAGCTTCTGGCAGATCATGTGGTTTTGGCTTTACTGAACCACTGTTCTGTGATCAGCTCCGTATGTGTCATCCTTCTGCTGTGTAATTTTGTTTTCAAAGTCTAAAGATATCATTAAAGTGACATGTCTGCAGCCCAGTATAAAAGACCAAGCACTTTGCATTTGAAAAAAAAACCAAGCTACAAATTTGTTAATCATGAAAGATACACAGAACAGAATTGCTTTGTGATTACTGTTTAATCGTCAGAAACATTTTGTTTATTCCTTCAGAGAAGAAAACTTCCAAGATGAGAAAAATATTTCTGCAGACATGGAGCTTTAGGTTTCCCTAAAGCTTACCAGCAGCCCTCAAGTTTTGTACACTTTTTTCTTAACCTCCTCCTCATTCAAACACCTTGCCTCCCAATTTCACAAGAGAAGGCAAGGTCTAGAACAGTGGTTTTCATATCATTGTCTTAAAGCAATGGCAAGAAGCACTTAAACTAAATATTTAGGCCAAAAAATCTTGCTGTATGATAGAAAACTATGAAATAGTTGATGCAAAGCCAGCATTACTTGGATGTTTAAGGGAGCTTCATGGAAGAGGGAGGTAATGAAAATAACTTGGTTTTGTAGTCCAATTCTCCCTAAAAAGTCTGCCAATCTGTGGAGGTTTGGATTTTTTTTTCTTTGGTATGTTGCGTCTTTCTGAGCATAAAGAGTATCAGTCAGTACTCAAGCACTTTTAAAATGATAAGGGAGAGTGGAAATATTTCTGAGAAAAAACAGCTTCCAAAATATTTTTGTTATCAAAACTAAAAAGAAATTTTAGTCCAAAGTAACAGCAAGAAAATCAACTATTTTAGAAAATTACAGCTCAGGTTATTCGAATGATATTATAATCTTATAAATTTTGAGTTCAGTTAAAGTATTCATCCTTGCAAGTTACTGAAAAAAAGGTTAATTCTTATTCTTATAGGAGCAATGTGAAAAATAAGAGATCTTTGACACTGTCTTTCATACTATCTCCAGATAACCTAGTGGAATCAACAAATTCAAAATGAAGAGTTTCAGTCAAAATGTTGGCATCGAGATCTAACTAATTGAGGGAGCATGATAAATAAAGATCATTGAGCAACCAGCTAGAAAACAATTTCATTTTTGCCTATAATTTAAATAGGAAAAGCTCTTTGAGACTTTCATGTCTTTCATTACTATCTGAAGTCCATTTAGAATATATTTGCTTGGTTTTGTAGGACTAAATACTGGAGAGCCTAAAGGTTACAATATCATAATAAAACATATTTTGAAAACCAGAGGTTTCCTGTCACCTGCAAACTGCAGTTTAGAAATTATCTGAATTCCACACTGGCAATTTCTTAATGTGTCTTCCTTGCATAGGGACATACTACACAGGTCAAATGAACAATTCATCATTCATCTACAGCATCTTCTTTTTATAGTGCTTATAATGGAGTTTATACCACTTACACTGGATAGAAACTTTTTTTGTAGACCATACACAACATAAATCCTTTTGATTTGTCATGCATACTTGAAAAAACACTTAAAATATTTCATTTACTGTTACAAGTGACTCTTAATTTTTCATGTGGCCATAGAAAATACAAATGAATTTGAATTAGTAAAACAAACTCTAGAAATACAAATCTTACAGGGTCAACACAGAACTAGCTTTTATCACAAGTGGCAAATTTCACCCTTTCCAACTTTACAGTAATTCCTTTCCTTTACACTTTCCTATGTTACAGAAACAACTTTTGGAGTTTTGAAGAAACTGTTTTTATCTTCCAGTTTAGGATCAGTTTCTGCAGGTATATTAAGGGTTCTTAAATGCAACGACAAACAGCTGCAAAACCTGCTACTAAATATGTGCATCAGATCCCAATGGCCTAGCCATGTATGAGGTGTTTCATCATGTGAGCTAGTATTCATAAGTATTCTGTCTTTACCAGTGCTCATCGTTACCAGCTCATCGAGTCATAACTCACCGCATTGTAATTCTTACCAAGAAATTATCCAAGTGCCTCTGTTTTAAACAATAATGTTCCAGATACACTGAAATATCCTATGTCCTCTCTGCTTCCATTGAAATATCCTATGTCCTCTCTGCTTCCATTGGGCTACACAATAAACTTGAACAATTATATTAGGAAACGTTTTATGTTTTGTCTTTATATGTATCTGCAATATTAACTGCATTCAGAGGTAAGGTGATAGATATTTGACCTCTGCAATTCAGCTAAATGTTCAAAGCAGTCAGGGCAACTGCACTGCAACTATGTCTATTTCTTTTAATTTGCTACAGCAGTAGCCTAGCTTTGATTTAGACAATTAATTTTCATGTATCTGAAGTTAGGTAGGGCAATCTCAATTTATACTAGGTGGTCCCTATAAGGACCAATAACAAATACTTACATCTGGAAAACGTAAAAAGATAATTTCCACATCCATTTCAAGCTTGCAGAGTAATGTATTGATAATAAAGTAAAATTCTAATATAATATAGGATTACGTGTAAGGAAAAAGCAGAGATTGATGTATGGGAACCTGACATTAAATACTAGTGTCAAAGAGATTCTTTGTAAAATAGGAAATGTTACGTAGGATTTCATCATGTGTTGAAACAGTAACTATCAAGTCATACAGTACTGCTGTTGTGTTTAAAGGAAGTTCAGTCCCATGTTGTCAATACACTCAGAAATTATATCAAAAAAGGATCACTTCTGAGGTGACAGTGTTTACTGAATGACCAACTTGTTTAGGGCATTGGCTGTGCAGATGTTATGATATTGAGTGACTGGAAGATAAAATGACAGGGGAAGTTCAGTGTAGATGAAGAGGAATCTGGGGGGAAAAAAAAACAAAAAATCTTTACTTACCTAGGAGTGAGCTCTGAGCTGGCTAATATCTCTTACAACAAAAAAAAAAAAAAAATTGGGTAGTTCTGTGGGAAAAAAGCTGCTTAATGCTGAGTAGAAATCTAAAAAGGAATCTGAAAATGATAATTATTAAGTAAGGATTTTAGAAGAGACAGAGTATTATACCAGCATATAAATAAATGATTCACATCACGATTGCATTCTGTGTTGGTGGCCCAGGTGGAAAAAGAGTACGGAAGGACTGGTAAAGGTACTAGAAAAAAGGATCAAACACGTAGATGGAGCCAAAGAGGACAAGCAAGTAAATAAAACAGCTTCTCTACAAGGAACAACTGGACTAGGGCTCTCCAGCTTCGAAAAGAGGAAACAAAAAGGGAAATGACTGTAGCCTAAAAAATTATGAGCCATCTAGAGTGAATAAGGTACAGTGGGTTTTTGTCTTTTTCACTACAAGAACATCACATGAAACTCAGCAAGCAGATTCAAAACAAAAAAAGGCTGTGATCTTTACATGATTAACTCTTAAGTTATGGAAATCCTTACTGCAAGATGTTGAATTTTAGAAAAATAAAAATCAGATTAATAAATCCATGAATAAAATCTGTTTAGAGCTATTAATATTATTTAATCTTAGATGTTAAATCTGTGTTTCTGGCATTCTCTGAACTACAAAACACAGAAGAATGAAGATACCGTGGGCCAATACTGCCATACCCTTTTTTCTTACCCTCTTAGCTAGGCACATTACAACTGAAAGAAACAGTGGTAAATGGATCTTTGCCCTGATCCAATGCAAAAATTCTGTGCTCTGAAAGGCAGAGAGGTTGAGAGGTACACTGCAGATTGGCAGCTCAAGCAGTAAGCTGTTTTGGGGCCCCACCGCTTTGCACAAGCAAGTTTTGAAGATGCAAGATCGCAGTAATTTTCACAGCAACTCCTTGACCATCCTGGAGCCATCCAACACTATCAGGTGTTCAGAGCTCAATTCATCGGCTGAATGAAAAGCTGGGACCAAAGTGTTAAACTAGCATCTGCATCAGATATTGAAGCCAGCGGACACTCTCATGCAGAGGTTTCCCCACAGCCTGAGCCATGGAGAAAGCAGGCAGCCAATTCTGGACTCTGAAATTTGTGGCTTGTCTTCACAATCAACTCTAGATGCAGTCAATCAAAATAATATGGCCTTGTGATGACAGATACTGCCATATCTAAATTGGAGAAGGCATCATGACATTTCCTAGCTTGCAGTCAGAAAAAACAAGGTTTTTCAACTGCTCCCTGAAGCTGAGAGAATATTTTGGGAGAAGCATTACCCTGTACTTACACTCTTTCCACAGTACCCTCTGTTGGTTAAACAGGACACCAACTAGAGAAACACAACTGCTCCTAATGTTCTTGTAGGGAATTTGCCCATTTTTGTCTGATCATATTTAGCAAAATATCAAACAGACTTCACAAAAGCCTGATAATGAGTGTATCTAAAAAGAAGAAGAAAAAAAGCTGATGACCGAGGTGCAGTTTATTTTTCAAAACATCTCTATTAACCAGAACAGCTTCCTTCTTCTTGAGTCCAGCTGAGCCACTTGTTTTCTGTTCAAGAGTTGCTTTCTTACAGATATGATGTGCTTATGTCACTGTCAGCAATTGAATTAGTGAAGAATGAATTTTGCAGGTTATCTGCTGCAGTTGGTAACTAGATCATGATTCCTGCTTTTTCCTGAGATGGTGAAGAGGAGACAGGGAAATACAGATCCCTACAGAAATCTGCAGGTAGAGATGTGCAGAGAGAAGAGGCACGGGCATACAGCTGGTCCCCAACCACCTGGTCTCACTAGGTCCTTTAGCAGGGCAGAAATTACCTGGCAGCAGAAGCTACCAAGAACTCTAGAAGCTAAGACATGGGCAAGGAGTTTTGCAGCTAACCTCTAACAGGAGCTATCAATGGCACTGTTGAGAGGACCAAAAACAGCATCCCTACCACAACCACTCCACATGGCTCACTACCATAATAAGCCAAGTCTTCATTCAGTACTCTGGGAGGTTACAGCTTCTCCGTGAAACATAAGAACATGTTTTCCTCTGGTTTATTGTCATTTACTATAGATTTCTTTACATTTAAATAACATTAATTGGAAACTATAAGCAAAGACTTCTTTCACTGGATCTGAAAGCTTCAGTTTTTTACAAAGACCTTTACAATCCAAGCTGCCTAGAAATCCCCATGTGATATGAAAGTAGCTAATCTGCCAAGATTTTTTTTTTATATATGTTATATATGTCACAAAAAATTTTCAGATGCATAACAGATGTTCTAGAAGAAAAAATATAATTCAGAGAACCCAATAGTTAGCTGATTAAAGCCACAGAACTTCACAGATCAAGTAAAAACTCTAACAAAAAAATATTGTTCTGGAGTTCACGGTCTTACTCACAGCCTTGTATTCTTGCCAGAAAATATTTTTAAATTATTACACTCTGCATTGAAACAAATGCCAAAACATTGGTTTAGGTGGGGGTTGCTTTATTTTTAAAATCAGAGAGTCCTTATCTCCTTCTTAGTCCAAATTATAGCCAAACACTTTAGGGTTCCTTAGACATTTACTTTCCTACTGAACCTCACTTTACTAAATGAACCTTTGTAAGACTGACATAAGCCATGTACAAGATGAAGGCCCATCAACATTTCACTTCAAACATTTTTTTAAATCAAGACATGAACAATCAGGAGCTGCGTATCAGCTGGAGCTATATCTCACAGGTTTCTTTAGCCACTTCACTCTTCTTTCATCCATTCGCCCAATACAGCTCAAGTTTGTTCCTACTCAAAGCCTAGTACTCAGAGTCTATATTTTGTTTTGTAGATGCTATAAGAGGGCTTTATAAGGAATTTTAGCAAGATAGAGCCATGGGGGCTGGAGATTTTAGTATCCATAAATAGACTCCAACTTTATGAAACCCCCTGTACTGACAAAGTAGAAGAGAAGAAGGGGTTATTTATATGTGAAGCACTTTTCTATGAATCTTGATACGAGATACATGCGGAAACTGGAACGTTGTTTTTATTTTTGTATGAGCACCAAGTGTTCAAGTAGGCAGCTGAAAGATAGCAGATAAAAGATAGTAGATAAATTGAAATGTATATGTGATTGGCTGATTGACCCATGCAGAATTACAGGAATTGTAATGAAGCAACAAAACTGATAAATTTGTTTGGTTTGAAAAATGAAGTAATTAATCCACAAATTAAGCACCATTATTTATATTTTCTTCTTGATAGCAGGTCTACCAGGAAAACAGCAATGCTCTGTGTTGATAGTAAGATAACTAATTACTTATGTGTAAAAAGCCAGACAGTAATAACTAAGAGACCAATTTACCTATTTGATATTTCACTAAGCATTTCTTGGAACATTTCTGCCTATGAGTCAGTGTATGAAAAACCATAAATAACCTTTGCAAATGGCTTTGAACATACTGCTTGTACAAGTTCTAAATTTCTATGAGGTTTTTAATTAAAAATTATTAGAATTATTCAGTAATGTCAATGGCAGACATGGAAATATGTACCTTTACTTTTGACAAACTCTATTAAGTTACATGAATGCTATTTAAAATATTCTCTCTCATTTTTATTTCATACATTTGACTTTTCTTTCACTGTAATGGTCTGTCTTCATCCAACAGCAATCCTTTTTTTTTTTCTGCGTGGATTTAAGATGTCAGGTAGCATTTGCTGTAAGACATTTTTGTCATCACTTAGTTAAAAGAACCTTTGCAGTAATTATTTGAAAAAGCATACCTATTTCTTGACTACATCTAATTTCCTCACATTCTGAGTGTCCAGACAAGTGTAATTTATGCATTTATAATTGGTAATGCATGTTTTAGGGACAGTAAGACAATATGCAAAAAATAGTATATCATATTATAACTATGATATGTCTATATGTACTGACCTTATAGATCTTGTTATAATTATTTATCACTGAAATGTGGATATACGTAAGTGAGAACATTTTTATTTCATTTCCTATTTAGGGTAATTCAACAAAAACTTTTCCATTTCACTCTGACGTAAATTCGTTGGGATAAGATGTAAGCTCATAATGAGTTGATTTTTGAAAGCACTGAAAGATGGTTTAAAACCTAATGTTTCTCTTCTATAGAAATCTGTAGAAAATGTTTGCCTAATTTATAAATATTTTTTAAAGAATAGTCTGAAATTAATGGAAAGATCATAGATTTCCTGTATTCACATATGCTAGATGATGTTATTCAAACACTTACCCTCAGATACTCTGTAATGGCAGCCTGGGCCAACTGAATAGGTTAACCAAATAAAAAACAGAGAACCTCTTCTATTTTAAAGCTATCATATAATTGAAATTAATTATCTTTATTCTTAGTTCAAGAAAGTTTTAGAAATGTTTATTAAAAAGGCAGTGTAGTAACAGTTCTTTTGAAATGCAATGATAGAAAAACAAATCTTTAATGCCTGAAAAGTATTTATTCCAGTAGCAGTATTTCCCTGACCTTGAGTAAATAACTATAAGTATATAAAAAAGAATGATTATATATCAAACTAACCACGAAAGAAATGTATGCACACTTTTGTGCATTAAATGTATTTTCAGTTGCTGTTTTAAGTAACTGTAAGTTTTAACAGTCTTCATATTAGATATTTAAATACCTTCAAAAGTCTAATATATTCTAAATTTCTTCAGTTGAATATTTTTTAAAATACCCTTTCACATAATACTGAAATATATGGTAATGAGTTTTCCTCAGTTATGTTAAATATCTTGCCCAACTTTTCAATGGAATTTCACTTTTTTAATATAATCAGCTAAACAGTATTTGTAATTAAAACACAACATACCCTCAAATAATGAAATGCTATTAATAAGACTCTTCAGATAACATTTTTTAAAATTTACAAAAATATGAAAAATATTGATAATTCATATAGCTACAGCATGGAATTCTAAACATGCCTACCATTTTTTTAAACCAGTCTTTGGCAAGAGATACTTTGAGTTTTTATTCAGGTTTGGAAACCAATTAGTCATCCAATATGATTACATTTCATTAGTTATAAAATGATGCAATTGTCAGGATAGAAGACTAACATAATGTTGTACAGGAAAAATCTATGCTTTTTCTTCCAGTAGAATGTAAATTATATCTAACCTGAGATATAAATAGACATACTGGAAAATATTTTAGAAACTAAAATCTTCTATGTAAAATTAAATCTCTCTAATTCCATAACTGAAACCTGGTATTTGGAAATTGAAATAATTCAAGATAGCTTGAATTTGAAAACATTGCTTATTATTACTCAGTCTATTATTTTCTACTCAGTCATAACCCAAAAATGTTCCTTATCTCTATAAGCAAATACATCTTCTTAGTAAAGAACAAAACACGGTACCCAAACCAGTATTTTGCAAAGGAACACACAGTTGTATTAATTTAGCTTTTACTGACTCCTTAGCTTTAGCTTACCTCAGAAACGAGTTCTCCAGCATACGTTCTTCTTGGATGTCTTTGCAGCACATTTCCACTCTGCCAAGAACATACATACATATGCTTTGGCTTTATGTATATCATTCATATGGAAATATATTATGTTGAAGAGCCTCAACAGCACAGTGTAAGAAAATGGTGGATGGTAGTGAGAATATCATGTTCTTGAAGAGCTCCATAAAGCATAAGTTATTCAGTAAGCACTGTCTTGAACCCAAATTCAGCTAAATAAAGATGAAAGCTTGTCAAAAAGTTGAAATGATACCCTAACAAATTGACAAAATTAATATATAATTATAAGTCATGAACAGTTTAACCACAAAATTAGATAGGCAGATATGCTGTTTTCTCTTTAATCAAATTAAAAAGTCTCTCTATTGTAGGCACAGATGTGTAATCATATTTCCATAAATAATTATTTAAATTATAATCTAAACATTCAACTACTGTTAATATTTAAAATATATTCATTGGTGTTGTACTATAGTGTAAAAGAAAAAAATATAAATACTGCCACAGGTAATTATTAGTGGCTTAGCTGTCAGTTAGTCAAATCAAGTAAAAGACCAATTACTCTGACGATACACAGGTTGAAAGGCTGGTTAAAGTAGAGTTCATTCTTGACATTACGTCGTGTTTGGCAAGTTCTGATTCTGCAACAGTGGATTTTTTTCCCTGTGAATTATTATAATGAGGATATTTTGCATTTGAGTTCACATTCAGTAGCTTATTCTCAACTTTAATCTCTTAATCTTGTTTAAACCCTTAAAACATGCACAGCACACTTTCCGTAATGCAAGTTCTGCATTACATTTCTTACTAGCAAAGCAAATGCTTAAGTAAAGGCACAGATAGCAGCACAAAATGTTTCCTGCAAGCTTCCTGTGCTTTCATGCACCTCCACAGAGCGCTGAGTAGGTCAAGTAAGAAATTCTGCCTCCAAAAGATGGTAAATCAATCGCTCTTGAGTCTTCTACATACAGAGTACAATCATATCCACCTCATGCAATACGTTTCCCCTCAGAAACATCAACTCTGAGGTGATTTTTCAGATGAGTGTAAGCAGCCTGGAAGGACGTATCAGTCAGATGAATAGGCTGCTGTGGTCTGCGGCTGTTGATTCACTTTCAGAGAACAGTGACCAGCACTAATTACTTTCAAAGACCCATAATGCCTTACTTCTTTACTTTACTTTTGTTTAAGAAAACATTTTGGCACACACATCATAGATCTATGGAAGTAAATTAGAGAAGGATGGCAAAGTTTCTACAAATATCCTCCAAATCACTCCGAAGAGTATTTTTAATTTGTTCATCTGTTTGTGCACAGTACCCTCAAAAATCGCAAGCTTTACTGTTCACTGATCAAAACTTTTCAAAGTTTTTTTCAACAAATAACTCTACTTACCTTCTTTAGCCATTATATAATTTCAGTATTACATATTGCTGAGAAGATATACTAGACCAGCTGCTAAAATATTGAGAGAAAAGACATCTAGGTGTTTTGAACCAAATTCAAGTATTAAGCACCATAATGCTGCATTCTCACTCAAATAGTACACAAATAATTGTATCTCTCCTTACATACAAATAGCCTTATCTATTGGTTCCTATTTATGAATTTTATTCCTGTTGCAAAAATTGTCATATAAATTGCATAGTCTTATTATATATTGTTAACTGTGAAGAAAAACAAGCCAAATTGTTTTTAATACAAATAGATTCTGCATCTACTAAAGAAGAAATAATGACTGGGTGAATTCCACAAACACTTTAAAGAGTCAAAATATCACAGAAAATATACGGAAAAGTATTAAAGCAATTTGTGCATTCATAAGTAAATACGGCTTGCCATGTACGTAAATAAAGAATGAAAACTTTTAAAGGAGGCACCTTGTGGTACACAATAATTGGCAAAATTACCAATTCTTTTGTTAACGGCAAGCACTCGCATTTTCCCTTGTCCATTACTGAGCGCCTGAATTGTAAATGAAAAGCATCATTATTTAGCTACATTATTAGCTAATTTTAGTAACTTAAATTAGTTTTAAGCACCTGATATGTTAATGTATTTAGCTTATAGTGTCTCTTACTGTTGGCTTTCTTGAGACTGAAAATTATTTCACCAAAATGTGAGCAGACTGTAACATAAATCTCAATTTTTCTTAATTTATAATGAAACATCATTGTTAACGATGGAACACTGTATGATGTGATTTGACTTAGAATACAAGCTTAGATTACTAGCACTTGCAGTTATAAATAGCAGAGATTTTATTGGTTTAATTTGTTGCATTAGTATTTACATGAATCAGATGGCAAAAGTAGAAGACAATGCTGAGGTGTATTTCCACCTTGGTGGAAGATGAAGATTCTTGTTTCAAACTGCTTCATTGTACTAATAACAAAAAGATCACTGTTGAATCTTTTATTTCTCAATTCGTCTTCCAAAACTCTTAGTGATGCCATCTATTTAAAGGGGGAAGAAACTTAAACCATAACAGCTTAACGCACGGGTGTTGTTCTGCTTTGTATCACTCTTAAATGTAAAACGTTAACATTCTACATCACTTTCCAATAAAAAAAGAAATACAAGGTATATCTCTTTATAGCAATCCTTATCACAAGTAGTATCCTTTATGAGGTGTAATTGTGTGAAATATAATTGCAGAAGGATTATTTTGAAATAAATATGTAAGGTCTGTTAACTAACATGAAAGGGAAAAACATATTTTAAAAAAAATTCTACAGCCACTTGATCTAGGATTAGCAGATCTTAGGCACTAGTGTATTTCCTTAGACTGCAAACCCTCGGGAGGGTTAAACAAATGTTCTCTGTACTGTTTCAGGATACAGCCTCTCCCGGGAAAAAAAATTACCAAGCCTTTTTCTCCTAACATTTTATACCAAAAAAAAATAATTGGCAAATAAGAAGAATTTAAATTCTAAGAAATGAATAGTAATGAACTGATAACTAAAATACTGCTTAAAGGTTCAAATACACAAAGATTGTAATAATAGTACTATTCTGTTAAGCTATGTATACTTCATCGAAGCCAGTGGAAAGGAAAACATACCATATCACCACCATACCGCAGGCATTTTCATACAACCTAGTGCAAATTCAAAGCTTTCTCTGACTGTGTCCAATAAAACAGCCACAACTATTTTTAAATACATCAGGAGTCCATGACCCCATAAGTAGTAACTTCCCTTTCTTGATGGAGTGCGCATCTCACTTTTGTAAGTGTCAACGGTTTCTGGCTGGCTGGCTAGAGACCACAGCATACTCTGCTTTTCTCCCAAAAAGGCCATGTCATTCTTATACAACTTAATCAGTGGCTACATACAGGAAAGCAACACTGCAGCCTTTCTGATCATTTTAATGAGGACCCCTGGCTATTCAGTCATTGAAATATAATTGACTTGCTCTTCTCTTATTTTCATAATAGACACTCCAACCTAGACCACATTTATTTTGCTATAAGAAATGTCAAGAAAGATTGGAAGTTTTCTGAGTGTCCCCATTAAAACTGAAAACATGCCACCCTGTCTTTTGCATTAGCTGTGATCATTTTGTATAGAACTCATTATGCAGATAGAAGATGCAAATGTTTCATCTATCTCACATCTAACCAAACTGCAAGTGCCAAGAAAATAAGCACGAGAAAAATAATTTTCTCTTTCCATGTATGTGCATGCGCCTGTGGTGTTTGCATTGTATCACAATGCCAATACCCGTGTGTGCATATGCACATATGTGCTCATAGGTAACACGCACAGCTCAAAGTCCTAATATTTTATTTCAGGTAAAATCAAAAGGTTGTTTGGTACACATCATCATAGCCAAGGAAGAACATTTTTCTCATCTGAAACAGCTCTACATAACAATATTCCTTTAAAATCAAATGAGTAGCAGGAACTATTCAGATGTGAAGATATCATGATGCACAGGAATGCATTCTGTGCTGCTTTTTAACTAGAACAATGAGCATTTGCACGTCAAATGTGTTATTTTGAATAAGTCCTAGTTACTGACTGTGACCACCCAGTTCACTAAACAAAATTTCAGGTAAAGAACTGAATCTACTGTATGTTAACTAAGTTCTGCTCATATCTGGCTAGACTGTGACACTCATCTCCCAGCTGAACACAATATTACATAGGATATCTAGCATGAAAAGTCATTCATTGTTGACTTAACTGTGCAATTTGCAGTGCAAAACAGAAGATATCTCTTCCTGCCAAATACTAACATATACAGCATCTTACTGATCCCACCAGTAAATACTATCCCTATCACAGCATCACTTTTCAGTATTTTAAAAACATGACTACACAGGTGTCATTACTTAGCATGTTACTAATCACTCAAAATAAGACCCTCACATCTCTCAGGATTTTCCAATCAGGTTTTCATCCATCTACATTCCAAAAAAACTTTATATTTTAAATTAATCATGACATAGGCTTAACAATGAGAAGATCAGAAATATAATTGCTACAAGATCTGGTATTTTTAATCTGCATTTGAACAGGGAAAGTGGATTGATTTTTCCAAGACATAGGCAAGTCTGTTTTGGTATATTACATGATATTACAGAGGGGACAGAAAAATCATACTTTACCTTGAAGCAACTGTATACTGAAATAATAGAAAGGGGTGGCAAAACAGATATTTGAATGTCATACTTTATAATTTTTCCTCACAAGAGTTCTGACAATTCCCTTACCCATTTTTAGCATAAAAAACATGAAAGTATCATTCGTTCTGGCATATTTACACAGTTTATCTTTGAAGTCTTTACATACAGAGAAGGAGCGTTTCTGGGCCTCATTCTAGTGGGGTGCTGTGCACCAACCAACCCTAGCCCCAGAGCAATGGGGCTGGGTGCTTCCCATCTGCCCCACACTGTCGTCTTCTACAACTCAAAGATGTTGCTACACAGCACCTTCAGGAAAAAAGATTTCTAAGCATCATGCAAGCTATCTGTTTGCATGTTCAGCCTGTCACCAAGCCACGGCCCCCACACTCTTGCAGAGATTACTCTGGGCCTGGCAGAAATAATCAGCGTACAAGAGGGAAGTGAAGAACCCCTAGGCTTCCTCTGGATCAACATCAATGCACACATTTGTGCTACTTTAGCAACATATGTGTGGACCTCAGAGACTACTTCATGCACAGCAGTAGCACTTGGACTTCAGCAAACAAAGGTTTCAGTAATGTAAGCGTGAACAAATACAGTTTTAATACACATGGATAATGTTGTATAATTTACATGTCTAAAACCAGTACTATTGAAGTGACTTTTATTTAGTTTTTTGCTGGAGTTGCTGTAAAGATTTTGCTTATGAAGCCTTTAGATAATGAGATTTCCACCAAAATTTTCAATGGAAATCATGAAAAACTTTTTTCAGTCTTCTCATGAGAATTTCATCTTTAAACCGGAATTGGAAATAAATAAATAAATAAATCTTTGTTTCTAGCCCAGCTCCATGTTCAATAAGCACTTTAACAAATGTAATTCTAAAAGAGCAACCAAAACCTATCATATAAATTAGCAAAAATTTTGTAGCTAGTTTCACACATAATCTCCCACACTTTATCAAACACACTTCCTTAAAAGTGAAAATATTTCATAAGGAAAACTAAAAGGACTTATTTTTGAGAGCTGCTTGGCTGCCTGATGTCTGCCAGGTGCCACCAGGTGAGATGAAAGACAGCTGGCAGCGAACACTTGACCTCTGCCGTGACGCCCTTCCCACTCTTGGCTTGTGTCCAGGCAGCCAACGCATCCCACTTCCCTGGTTCTCTGAGTACTGCACGGCCCTCCGGCCATTCAGGTAAAGGATTCCAACTCTTACCTCCTTCTTCTTACAGTCCACTTTAAGATACCATTTCACTTGTTCCATAAATCTGTGAAGTGGTTAACTATGCCCTCCCTTCTGGCCTCAGCAACATGCCTTGTTTCCCCCAAGCAGTCCATCTAGGAAGAGGCAGGAAGATCCCCTTCCCTGCCACACAGGTCAGGGAGCACCAACCCTCACAAGTGTTGTACATGAACTGTCTCAAGTAAAGATTTACTTGGTCTGACCAAGCAGATTCACGGGGAGAGGACTACCAACACACAGGGAAAAGACCAGTTTTGGGACTCACCTGGTTTGATTCTGTTTCTGCTTCATGTTTTCTTGTGCGACTTGCAAAAGGAAGAGGCAGAGAGCCCTCAGCTTCGTCTTGTTCCCCATGTAAGGAGGGACCCTTTTAATCAGATCACCCCAACCCACGTCTCCTTAAGATGATGACATCCAAGGACTGAGTCTGCCTCCAAGGGTTGGGGGTTGGTATTGCCGTCCAAAGGGATGCAATCTGGAACGGTGGTCGTGCCAACCTATGTGGACCACATGTTTCCTGTAACAAAGAGAAAAGCCTGTTCAGTCAGAGCATGATGATATCCCTCTACTGCTGTTTATCAGCAAAGCTCCCACATCCAGCCCTCTCTCATTAGCCCTGAAGACCTTGTTTGGCCTGACATTCCTCTCCATGCATTTCCATAGACACCTTCCTTGTTCACCTTTCCCTCAGCCATCTCCATGCCATTTTTCAGACTGTTCTCTACTTCAGGAAAACAGTATTGCTATTCCACCTTGATGTGTCTGATGAACCACTTCTCCCATCTCTATACACAACCTGCGAGTGAACTGCTCATTCACCTGGAGAGGTTAGCTTCGAAACCAGAAATGAGGTGAAATGGAAAATAAAACTGGAGATGGAGGAAAAGTGGCAGGAAGAGAATTTTATTGTATTTAACCTCAAGGAAAAATGATGTTTACTCTATCTTTTTCAATTTGCATTTCATCCTAACTAAAAAGTACTTTTACACTCTAATCAAAAAGTACTTTTACAGACATATGTGGAATTATTTGGCAGGCTGGGGTGGTGTTTGTGATAACTGAGGGTGGCAGAATTCAGAACCTCTGTTTTGTGTTCCTTCATTGAAAGGCAGCAGCGCTGCTTTCTACCCGTTTTGCAAAAAAAACTATCAAACCCTGGCCACACTGTAATGTGAAAATAGTAGAATACACAACTATAAAATTATTGTGCTATTGCTGGTTCTAGGACATCAACAGTGTTGATATCTTCTGTCATGTATTAACACATCAATGTCTTTGCTCTTCCACACTGACCTCTATGTGGTAGCTATGTCTACCACAGGGTGCTGGAAAAAACTAGGAGTGGGAAGCTGGGGCAGAAAGCTCTGTGGGCCCATCTGGACCAACAATCCACTTGCCAGTCCTGTGGAGAATTGGACTTGGTGCCCCAAGGAATCACTGACACATGCTCTTACAAAACCTGCAACATCAGTATCCAGGGAAAAAGATGGGAAAACAGTCAAAGCCTCAGGTGGGACTTGAATTTTCAGAGCCATGTGGGGGTTCCCCTACATCTCACAGGCCTCTGATTTCTCAGAACAAAATTTTCTGGATTAGTGAACTGTGGGTGGACCACTTGTAATGCACCTGAGTTATTCTGGAAGCTGTTACTGAGCAGATGACATCTCATTCAGGGACAAAGCTCCTTTAGGGAAGCTCAGAAGTCAGCCAGCTTCCAAGTACCTTCTTCCTCCTCGTTATTTCCACTTCTCCCAATTGTAAACGGGTCACTTAAAGGCCCGAGAAATCCCAGTAAAGGATCTTATTCTCAGAATAAATTCTGGGATATTTTTATACTTTACAGTTTCCAAAAATGTTATCTCTGAAAATGAATCAACTAATTCCTTATGTATGCTAATGTTGTTAGTGACAGTTTTGGCTCCACCATTGCCAAAGTAGAAAGTACTTTTTTTCCCTTTTAAGTTACTCTGCATACATGTATCACAGAAAATACTGGACAAAAAGCAGCTTTATAATGTTTTTTCCCTGCAAGCATTTCAATGCACCAAGTACTCATTTCACTGTGTTGTTTACCTTGGTCAGTGGAGACCGGCTGTCACCTACAACAGCTGTGTGTCTTGATCAGTTTGATTTATTGGAAAAATAGATGTTCTGATCAATTGCATGTAAATCCAGGATATTTTGGACACCTCAAAGGAAGAGTGGGCCACTGGGTGAAAGGAAATTTATAGTCAATTTACTTAAACCACACCAGACCAAAGAAGTAAGAATACAGCCATCAGCAAGAAGCCTTTAGTTCTCTCAAGCAGACTAATGGAAGAGAGAAACTTATTGCTGCTGGAGCATAAATAAGGAATCTTTGAGTTTAAACAACTTCTGCTGAGTGCCAAAGAGAGAAAATAGATTCTAGCAGGAATTATGCAACAAATTACTTCTGAGAATCCGAGTCCCACCATCTACCTGACACTATTTTTAACAACAAGCCAGCAAAGGCCTTAGGAAGCTATAGATCTTTAAAAATGGGCATGGAGGCTGGAAACAGGGATAGCCACATGGCTGAGATATGGTGACATGTTTTGCCTTCTTTCTCCATTCTGTAAGTTGCCAATGGGAAAGCTAAGACCCGTTAAACCTGCCTTCTGTATTTACCAATGACTGATTGGAACCGGTGGTCTCAATCAGTGCATTACTCTCCTTATCTTCTTATGACTTATAATGTGTTTAGCAACTGGAAATATTTGCAAATTTTATACATATATATACACAGATATGTGTGAGCATGCATCAAATACCATTGTAATTATGACACAGTATATTCAATATCATATATAAATTACAGACTTAATCTTTTTCCTTTACATGGGGAAAGTATGTATTTTGACAAAAGGAGTCATAACCAAAACATTACCCCAAAATTCTACTTTTGAGGAACTTCCAGTCAATCTAGAAATTTAAATTACTAAAAAAAAATCTAACAAAAAAAATATACGTCTGGATTTTCAGGCAAATTTTTGCATCTTTGCTTATACTGCGTAATATTTCAGAGCTACACTCTGTCCTGACTGATGTTTTTTGCTTTTTTCCTCATTTGAACAGGGGGAGCCTAGGGCAGTGGATGTCACTGGGAGTCAAGGTGCCTCACAGACAGGCATGCCTGCCTTCAGCAAGTCTACAGATTTGGTCCTCGGGAACTCTTGGTATCTTCAAGGAGAAGTGGCAACTAAAAAAGCATTCCGAGTATCCACATTTCAGATGTAAGCCCCTAAATCCTTCTGCAATCTTTAATCTCCCTGAATAGGACTGCTGTTTAATTACAATGCGAATATCTGAGCTGCTCACTCTGAACTCTTTGTGCAATCAGTAGCACTTTAAAACAGAGATTCATCTGATCTCATACAGATATCTAAAGCAAGACAAAATAATTCATGCCTAGAACTGCTTCTCTCTCTCCACTGACCCTGAATAGCATAGGATGCATAGCTGGGATTTGGAGACCTATGTCACAAGCATCTACATTTGCACAGATGAATCTTATTGCCAGTTGCCCTTTTTCAGTAGGAGATTACTGCATTTCCCATCCTAACGGGGTAGCTGTGATCATAAATGTAGCAATGACTCTGAGATGCTGGGATTCTGAATGTTGGTGATGTGTCATATGAATCTCGTTCAACACGTGGAAAATGTGCTAGTCTGTCCTTAAGTATGGCTATGTTCAAATACAAAGGAAAGTTTCTTCCAGCTAGTTAAAGCCGTAAAATGTGTGATGCAAAGAGAAGTTCACAGTGGGAGTAAAGGGCTCACCATCAGGGTTTTAATTTTTGGCTGCCTGTTTGAATACATCTCCCCTGGGATTCGATCGTGACCCTGGTATTCACACCAACTAATGTCTTGCTTTACCAGTTACTGCTCAGAAGGCTTTGTTGGAAGGTGGCCCTTTGCATTCAAAGTTCTTGAAAATGTAGAAATGCAAAAAGAGATGAGCAAGTAGAAGCAAGTCTCCTTAGCTAAAGGTATTGTTGCAAGCCTGTCAGTAAGCAAGTGTGTGTCTACTACACTGAGGTCCAAGACACGTACCAATATGGTTTGTTTTTTCAAGTGTAATCAAGTTGACATCTATCTACACTGATTACACTTCAGAAGGGGAGAGGGAAATTCGGAAGGTGGGAGAGAGGTTCTCTGCTCTCTGGTGGCTTCAGATGTATCCTCCACAGGGTAGCTCAGGCCTCTGGGCATAGCCCTGAGAGATGGGTGGTGCGTGAGGAATCATCCTGAAGGTCTTATGCCTCAGAGATGCTCTTCCCTATTCCTGCTTGCTCCTCAGGGCAGTAATTTGTTGCTGGTCTATACCAGCAGCAAATTATAGCAACCCCCGTGCCAATTCAACTTGCATCTGGGAACTGAAAGAGGCGGGGGAGTGAGGGACAGAGGGCTCTGGCCTTTGCCTGACCATGTGCCTGGTGAAGTACTGGTACTATTTAGTCAGTTTTCTGCCCACTCTCCAGCGCGTGGTGCAGGGGGAGCCACGGCGACTCTGAAGCTTCGTAGTCCTGACTCTGCTATCCATCAAACACAACTCTATCTGCCCTTTTCTTCCAACTCTTGCAGTTCACAACCACACAAGAATTTCCAAAAACACAGTGGCGAGACTCTGCTCCACTGAAACTCTTTTTGCATTGGAGAGACTGTGTGTGGCTCAGTTCTAAGCCCTTCAAAAGCCAGTCAGAGAAGTGCTGACTAGCTTTTGTCGTATTTGTGTAGCATCCCAAACGCCAAATAACACTCCTCTTCATGCCTGGCACAGCTTTATTACGTCCCTCTGCAAATGACAAGATGCTACTATCATAGGATGCACCAAGTATGACAAGTTACTAGCAAAACTTTATACAGATTGCATTTTTATTCTCCCTTTATGGTGGCAGTTTATCCAGACTTTCATTTCAAGCTCCTTGCATGATAGTTCAACTATCATGCTATATACTGTTTGGTTACCACATGCATTTATATGCAACTATAACTGTTTGGTTATCACATGCATTTAAAATCATTACTACAAACACAACTCTGTCCTTGCTGCCAACAGCATTTAAAGAAAGATCATCTTATTAAGAGTAGGAGTGCTGAGAGATTGCTCTCTTGTTTTACTGGCCTTGTATCCAAGGCAAGACAGAGTCAGCAAATCAGGCTGTTATTACTTATGTATTACAAGCATATCCTACGACCTTGAATGCATCTCCTCTGAAGACAGCTAGCCCTTCCCCTGCCTGCCTAATTTTGCCAGTGGTGTTAGGAGATGGAGTGAGAAGTCACTTTTTAAAGTGTTGATTCACACACCACAGCTACATTGCTAATGTAAACCACATAGAAACAACTTCTCACATCTTTCTATTTCTACTTTTCTTCTCTTGCTAAAGCAATTTTCTTGATCTTTGCCTTGTACCAGTACGTGAATAAGAGATTACAAAGAGACATTTGGATGTTTCTGTCTGGGAATCCTGCCGTTAGCTAGCACACTTGATGCACAGCTAGTGCATGGTCTCTTGGCTGACTCAACTCACCCCCATCTGCTAGACTGGCTGCATGCCTGCTCACAAGTCAGTCAGCCTGTTTCACTAGGACACAGGTGCCAGCAAGTATGCACTTGGATGGACAGCACAAACAGCACTGCAACATGCCGTGCCTTCCTAAAGAAAAGAGTAATTCATGACATGGTATAACACTACAGGTTTTAGACTGTCACCTCACGTTGCACCTCTATTTTTCAGGCAAATCACATCAAAACACTAACTGAGATGCTTTCACATGCACCTCTGTTCCCATCCATAAGTGCAATCCTTCTCCCAGTTCTTCATTTGAAAGGGAAGTTGGTGTGCAGTACTTCTATTTTCTCTTTGGTGGCTCCTGTGTTTCCACAGAGCCTTCAAGTATGATACATTAGGAGTCAGTAAATCTGAAGTTCTTGCCTGAACATGCATATTTGAGCTTCACTTTCTTGAGTACAATAAGGAGAAATTTGGACAATAAAGTTTTGCACCATCAAGTTATACACAAGTGCATATTTTGAAAAAAATTACTGCTATCCAGTAAAAGATTGTCGCCAAATCTGACATCAGCTCTATCAGCTAACACAGCCTGAGGACAGATTAACTTCTAACTCACAAAGCCACACCTTTTTAGGCTAGAAAGTCACAAAATAGTGATTTTGTCTAGTCATTGATCTGTGTATTAAGGAATGCAGATTGAATGTATCTGTCTGTGAGAGACATTAGCAGCTTTTCATGGACTTTTGGTGTGTCCTGAGCTCTATATGGGGTTACAGAGAGTATGCAGACCAACTCCAGGTTTAGGAAAAGCTCCATGACATGGGGCTATGCAATCAGAGTCACTAACACACTGTCTGCACTGTAGCTCTACATGATAATCCTGCAGCCGCTCATACCAAATCCTTCCCCTCTGCACTCAAAACTTTCAAACATCATTTATAACACGACCCTTGCCTTTAACCCTTGGGTACAGGCTTACTCAAAATTCAAGCAAGCTCACAGGATCGTTGCTAGTGCCACCTGCCCTCTGCCTTCCCATAACTTCCTCCACCCGCCATAAATTAAAGGAAATCCACCAAGAACCTGGAGATAGAGCAAAGTATGCACAGGTGAAAACACTGAAGGAAAAGGTACCAATAGCCCAGGTACAGCTGTAGTAGGGGATACACTCAGATTAGGCTAACCGTACTGACTTGGCTGGTCACTTGCAAACTTGGGCAATGATGGATTACAAAATTAACAATCCACATATCAAAAACATTGGGTGTATAAAAAATCTTAGAACAAGACCCTCATCTGCTCACAAAATTCTCCTTGGAATTGCAACAGAGAGGTTTTCTAGTGGAAATAATAAATATTTGTAGATGGGAGGAAGAGAGAATTTTGTACCAGAAATAAGCTTATGTTATTGGTCTGAGAAAAAAATTTTGATATTTAAGTGCAGGATGACCATTCTGTCTGTTTTGTTGACAATTCATGCTTTATATGACACTAAACTTCGGTAAGATTTTCTGTAAAATTAAAGGGGAAGGAGCAGCAAGCACAATTACCTATCTTCTGACATACTTTTTCGACAATTCAATTATATATTTACCCCACCAAGGTGGTCACACTCTCAAATATCAGTGTGACACTGATCCATGGCAATTTACTGTGCTTATGCCAAAACGCATTGCTCCCCATTATTCTCTCATTGCATGTGTGCCTTAATATAGGTGTGTAACTTTTAGAAGTGTTGCATTAAAATTTTAATTCAACCGGATTTACTTAGTCACTGCAGACATACACAGAGATACAGAGCAGTGGTGATAATACCCAGATGAGCAACAGGCTGAAGACTTTAATGATCAAGTAAAGCACAGCTCTGCACTTGCACTGGACATCTAGATTCAAGCCCTCAATTACTTAAATACAGAAAACCTATTTGTAACATCTTTTTTTTTCTTTTGTGACACATCACCCCTGATCTCTAACCATTAAATAACAACCTCTCTGAAAATTTATTGCTCTGAATTTCAGTATTACATGCCAAACATTTTGTTACTTATTCAGATGAGATTACCCACTGTTGAATTCGGTGTTATTAGTTGTAAAAATATTGTGACCAGCATACAGCCCATTTTTATGGGAAGGATTTCATCCAGTGTCCCTGGTAGACTGGAACAATTTTTTAAAGACAAAAACCAAATTTAATACACAGCCCAGATTGCAATAGATTAAAATGTAATTGTTAATATACAGGGCTCCTTCTCTCCCGTGGGGAAAAAAAAAAAAATAAACAAGCAAAAAAAAACCTGAACAAAAAAATACCAAACAACAACAAAAAAAATATCAGGCTTTCAGGCAGCAAAATGGTAGCAGAAAGTTGGTGATTTTCCTTTCCTTTCTACATACCTAACTCAACCCATTTGCAAACCGTAGTGTCGGCACCACGCTGCCTCAGGGATGGGAGACCAGAGGTGCTGCAAACCAGGACTGATGTGCCTGACAGAGCTGCACAGCAAAGTCTGAGTGATGACCTGAGCCATGCCCGGCAGTAGCCAAAATTATGAGTCGTTTTTCTTTCCTGGAGCGCTGCATTCAACTACAATCACAAATGTGGCATATGTAGTAGCCAGTCAGCTGCCAGTTGATTCTATATATATTCTCACATTAAGTTTTTGAAAGCCATGTAAGAAAAAGATTTTACATGCAAAGAAATATGCTGCAGCTTGGTGATTTACAGAAAGCTTTGGGGGCCAAAGCCAAAGTGGTACATTGGGAGATATATTGCTTGGCATACACTGGAGTGCTTTCTCTTAAAAGAAACGTTCAAACCTGAGATATCTCTGACTAGATAAGTGCTGTAGCTTGTCCCAGTCCAGATGGAATTTGTTTAATGTATTGCTGTGTCCCAAATTAATGCACCAGCTGGGAAAGATGGTGTTCAGCTACTTTACTCATTTATGCAGCAACCAGTAAAATTAATCATATCTCTTTATGGCTGTATTTTGCTCTAAAGGTGTTCAAATGTCAGAATAGAAATACCTCCTTAAAAAATAAAGGGGCCAAGGAACACAAAAGTGTCTATCTAACAAGTGAAATAGCTGAAAAAAACAAACAGCTTTTTAAAAATAATTTCTAAGTTGCTAAGTCAGTGGAGTAGAATTTAGGTAGAGGATGAATCTTGGATTATACTGAAAACGAGTCACAAAAGAGTCATACCCTTTCATGACAGCTTGGAAACTGGGAGCTTTTCACTTCACATTCCCTATTATTTTGTAAAAACATGCAGCAGTCATTCTCAGACACTGTTTTATTGTCCATTACTGTGTTCATGTTCATGGACGAGTAAGCACTCTGAAACTGTGACTAACTCACGGTTTAACAGTTAGTTTTCCAAAGTGCCTGTCGAACATCAGTTCTAAAAGGTGAAAGTCTGCACTATCTGCAGACATAAACTTGGATCTTTAGATTTACAACTCTAAATCATTTCTTTTGCCACTAAAGATAGTAGTGTGCTTGAGAGCTGGTGATCATTGTAGTTTAGCCACCTATAAGAACTAAGAAAATGCTTTCTGCTAAAAAAAACCAAACCAAACCAAACCACATTTTATCTCCTTGACACACACACATGCACACACACAGAGAAAATCAACAACTCTGTTAAGAATGGGTTGGCATGTGGCTTTCCAAGATCTCCCACGTATTTTCACTGAGAGTTCTAGGAGAAAAGCAATTGGAACACTAAGGACAAACTGCCAACAAAAAATTATTTTGTTTTTTCCCCTTTAATGAGAATTCTGTTTAGCTACAAATGATCAGGGAAGTAGTATCTGAAAACCCACATTACAAAAAAACAGAACTGAGAATAATTTTGCACCCTCTCTGGGAAAGGAAATCAAATCAAGTCTACAAGCTTTTGTGCTACAATTCATCCTGATATAATTTGTAACAGCTAGGAAATTAATGCTAAATAATGAAGCTCATAATGAAAACATTGTGAGTGACAACATTAACATAATTCAGAGAGCACCTCACTTCCCATCTACCAACAGCTAAGGTCCATCCCCCATAAGCAGGATGCTCAAGTAAGGAAAAAACAGGCCAGGTTTCTAGCTGCTAATCAGTGTTGATAGAAGAGCAGTGTGCAGTAGCAGAAGAAAAGATGAGATTAAAGTGAATATTGTACTAATGAGCATGTTCTTCCTGATGAAAGATTCTAATGTAGACTGTAAATCCCTTTTTCTCTTTCACATGCTTATCACAGATGTCTCTATCGGGTAAACTTAACCACAGAATTACGTGGGTAGATGCCAATGGACATGTATTTAGGTCTTCAGCTGAAAAGGATTGAGGTGTTTTGACTCTAAATCCTGCAAGGCACAACTTCAAAGTACCTGACCGCAGCAGCAAATGCCAATTCCTGTGCTAGGTCTATAGTATTCTACACGATACCAGGGCCAGGTAAGGCTGTGTCTATATCCGGGAGTACTGCAGCCCAACAGGAGACACCCTGTAATGCAGAAATGCTGGTGCTGGGAACCCAGTCACTCCAGAATATGCATTTGGTAGGTTTACATCACATCATCCTAGTCTGGACCCATGGACCAGATGCTCCAGCACGGGAGCATGCCATGTGTCCTCCCGGAACACAGTTTCTGATTTCGTTTCTTGCAAAAGAAACCAGATTGAGCACTGTGAGAGTACACCGCAATGCAAAGCAAGTGCTGTGAATGGGGATCAGTGGGAGATTCAGTTTAAGAACATACTCCTGATCCAAACAAATATGTTAGTGCACATACTCTTTGCTGCCTCAAACCAAGACATTGAAACAAGCTGCACGATGAGCAGAGAACTGCCAGGACAAGCTGAAAATATCAGTGTATGCTAAATCTATCCACTTTTGGAGATGAAGTGTCATATTCACAAACAGATTAATGTTCCTCATCCAATTCATACCCAGGAGTCTCCACAGAGCATGGGGGCTTCATTGTGATGAAGACTGTAGAGAAGCACCTCAACCTTTTTGTTCAGTTAGTGAGTCCTTAGAGACTCACAGCCCCTAGACGCCATCACCGCATACCTGTATCATCACACTGGTACTGACTGAAAAAGCTGCAGAACTTAACAGACCAACTGCATCGCATTTCCCATGTTCTCTGAACCCACCGCTGTCTGACATACTCACTGCCTGCACAGGATCCATGAAGTTCCCACCTGTACTGTGGGCTGCACATGTCCATGTTTTATCTCTACCTGCAAGGAGTCACAATTCCTAGGACCCAGCCAGGCAAGGTGAGGGAATGCTTTCTATCCCTCCTATGAATTTATTCTGTTATACAGAAAACGAGTTCAAAATACACTGAGATTAAAAAAAAAAAAAACAAAAAAAACCCCACACACAAAACAAAAAAACATCAAACAAAAGCCTGTAGATCAGCAACCTCTATACCCTTTTCAGGCAAAGCGTGGCTAAGCAGGACTAGGCAGAGCAGGAACAAATAGGACCGATCAGAAATACAAGTCTGTATAGCAGCTCTTCCTTGCCATGGTGGGTAGAGCTGCACTCCCCAGAGTGATCTCTAGACTACTGAATAATCAGCAGAAAAAAAAGAAGACATGGAACCTAGGTCCTCTCCAGTCTGCCTGAGCACTCTGCAGACTGGGCACCTCTGATCATGACTTCTCTTTTGCTGTGTTTTAAAGGAGAAGCTGCTGATTTAGTGTGGATCTCAGTATGTGGGTGTTGTTGG
>JAVJGI010000062.1:75375-124141 GCA_035590275.1 Ibycter americanus
GGCAGGGGGGCGGGGGGGCAGGGAGCGGGGCAAGAAATAAATAAGCTCCAAGAGAATTTAAGGGTTATTAGTATTAGACAAGTGTATTCAAGAGCACAAGACTGCAGCATTGCTGAAGAGCTTTTAGAAGTTGATTTAGGTGTTCATTGCTTTTTTAAATTAAAGCACTCAGGTATACCATAACCTAAATTATTTGTGTGTTCAGGATGTTATTTTAGTATCTATATCCTGCCTATTTCTGCCTTAATTGTGTTTTGCAATGACTTTACGAAGTCTACTTGACATTCTGCATGCATGAATCTTATCCACAGCTTGTTGAGCAAACCTGAGATGCTTTTGGTGAGTCTAAGAACCAAGAAGGGGAAAAAAGGGCAGCAAAACAGGCAGCAGCCATGTTTCTGTCTTTCTTGTTCCTCACTGAGGGAAAAAGAAAGCAACAGCGAGCAGCACGGGAGATACTTGGTTCCATCACAATTTACAAGTGAGTGAAAGTTGCTGTAATTCCCCAGGATGTGCTCTGCTGACTAAATAGCACCAGACTGATGTCTTTGCCAACTACCACTGGGGCAATAAAGGCACACAGATAGTTGTTTCAGCTTGATAACAACTAAAAGCTGACATCCAAATCCCTATTTGGTTCCATGGGCCAGTTTTCAAGCCTCTTGAAATCTCTTAGTATCAGATGGCATCTAATCCATTGCAGTTTTATCCGAATTAGAATGTATTGATGTAAAATTGAGTGAACCTTCTTATTCCAGACTACAGAGCATATAGTAATGCAATAGCAGCTGTATTTTCTGGGTTATTTTATTAACTTTGAACTAGAAATATTAAGCTCCTTTTCTACTCTATTTTTTACTTGTATAACCAATATTTCATGAAAGAATAATTTTAAACATCCTGTAATCATTTCAACTGCAAAATTATTTTGTTTACAGATCATTCAGTAACAAAAAGTGAACTTCGGCCGTGGTAAAAATAGCAATTAATTGACTCCCATTTTGAGTCACATGGTAGCCTACGGATCAAATTATGTTTTTGTGTGACGGAAAATAATGAATAATACACAAAGGAATTCATGCAATTGTATGTCTAGTGTCCTGTACAAAGAACCAGTGAAACCACAAGATCCTTATGTTAGAAGAGCTACCTAAAAGGCCATCTGCAGTTGCCAAATGCTGGGGAAAATATTATTGCAGCCAGAAACGCCAAAACCAAACCTATTCATCTGAACTAGCCCTGAAGCATGAGTACAAAAATGAAATAAAATAGACATTGCTTGTTGGAAGCACATGCATTTTGCAGCAAAAAGTGGACCCAAGTGCCCCCATTTGGAGAATGAAATTAAGATGGGAACACTATGCAGGGTTGTAGTTCTACCCTGACACGCAATGAATCCAACTACAGGCTGCTGTATTGCCCTTCTTTCCCAGTCTCAGACCTCTCCAAGCTCTGGTTATGTATTCCAGCCTACCTACCTCGAGCCAGAGAGGATAGCTGATGTGGCTGAAAAGCCATTTTCCACACACACACACAGAGGTTAGTCTGCAGCTGTTCAGTAATTTTTTTACACAGTCTAAATCACCTCTTCACCAAACACTAATTTCAGTATGATCTTCTAACACCTTCTGTCCTTCCTCGAGCTAACCGTGGAGCCCTGCACCTACTAATCTGACAGTCTGGCAAATGCAATTTGAAGTCAATCATGAGATACCCAACCATTGGATACTCAGAGGCAGGGCAAACCTTTAATTCAGAGCAGCTGACACTAAAGGCTGTCTTTGGTGTCTTTAGACACAAACTGTCTCTCCTATCACCATAATCATCATTTCAGCACTGAATGGATAAAGGTCCAGGCTTCTATCTCTAAATGAAGGGAATGGAGAGTTTATAACATCAGAGAAGCTCAAGAAAAAGTCTATACACTTTTAAGATATATCTTTAACATCTTGTTTGCTGTGACAGAGGACTGGACACAGGGCTCAAAAGCCTCTCTGCTCTTAATTTCCTTCACATAAGTTCAGAGACACAAGCCCAGCAGGAGCTATTAGACATAATGATCCAAATTCTGGCTGAGGTAGTCCCTAATGTAGTGTCTTCTGGAAGCTTGAAGGGTGTACAAGAGGTGGGATTAGTCTCCTATAAAAACTTTAGTGTTTCACGTACACTTTTCCCTAAATATCTACTACTGGCCTAGAAGAAGGCATGGGATTCACCCAACCTTTGACTAAACCCAGGGCACAGCCAACAACATACAGAATATACAGACACAGATTGAAAAGAGCTCTCCCCTGTATCCATTTCTCCTGTCTTACATAGTGAACATTAGGGATTGCTTCTTAAAACTGGAGCTTGGGAAGAAGCTATAGTAAGCTTTGGGGAAAAAACAGCATGGAGATCCCTGGGATCAGAACAAGGTATTTTATCAGAGTACCAGGTAAATTGAATGAAACAGTAAAGAACTACTGAATCATAAGAAAAGAATGCTACAAAAAGTACAAGGTAGGATAGGATACGTAAAGAATATGTAAAATATGGTCATCAGTATTAAAGAATTCCTCCAGGGAATCAAGAAAATATAGAGGAAAAGAAAAATTGGGGGTGGGTCTGTTTCAAAAGCCTTTAGTAAAATTCAGCAATAGGGGGCTATTAAGGAACTGACTATAATTTTCAGATTAGCAGTTTGAAGATTAGAATTTAAAATGACTGGGAGGATGAAAGAACAGCAACAGTGAGTTTTCTGTATAACAGGTGATAAATAAACATAATTAAGGCAGTATTGCCTAATAGAGAGAAGACCCATGGTAGCTGGCAAAGAAAAATATAAAAACCTGGGGTCATAAAATATGCAGGTGATGTGAAACCAGTTGGGCTGTAAACTCATGAGCACAGAGGCAAAGTTGAAGGTTTAAATCCTCAGCAAGCAGTGCTGTAGCAGCTGTGTGCACATGAGCAAGTTGTGCATTTGAAAGCCTGAGAATCCAGCAGGCTGCACGTTGAAAAACAAGCATGAGAAAATTGTCCTCAATCCATCCAGGGAACATTTCCCACAGTTTGGGAAGGGCTAAGCTGCTTTTAGAGCTTGAGATGTGTTCTGCCATCTTTTCAAAAAGGTAGCTTCACCCACCAGGCCCAGTTGATGTAGGTGTGATTGGACCCTTGGCAGCTGCTGAAATCCCTTGCAGAGTAAACTGAATGGGTCTGGGTCAGCACTGTAAGAAAGGATGGGTTGCGATGCAATGGAAAGTGTGATTTGTGTGTTTTTCCCAACCACTGCGGTCAATGAAAACATAGAGCTGGGGAACAGCAGAGGTTCATTCTTAATACTCACAAAAGCCAGACCATTTAGTCACACTTGGAAGAATATAGAGTGATATGGGTGTCGTGATAGACCACCAGCATGTCCTGAACTCACATTCATTGAGTTTAATCAGTTTGTTCTTCCTTCAAAAAATACATGCAAAATACACAACATTCAGGCAAACTGGGTAGTGCCGTCCCCCAGGAGCAACGAGCACCTACGTCATTCCTAGCGCATGCAGCAGCTGTTCCCTTGTCACCGCCCCACAGCTGCAGCCAACCAAGTCCCATAAGCCGATAAGCCAACAAGTACTGGGACCTGCAGCGGGAACCAGCCCTGGATCACACACCTCCCACGTAAAGGGAGACAAAGGCAGGATGCAGAAGAGCATGTCCTGCCTGCTGGACCACTCTTAGGCATGAAGGAAATACCATGTTCACATCTAACACCTGTCCAAGTCCACATCAGCACTTGGATGAAACAATTCTTCCCCAACCCACATAGCCAATTGAATATATACTGGGGGAGGAAGACAAACTTCAGCTTCCCACAAGCTGGATGAGCTCTGATAACTGCTTGTGTTCAGAACTGATCACCCTGGATTACTGGCTTTCATCCAACAAATAGGTAGTTACAAAAGGAAACAGCTCTACTGGGGGAGACTGAGAGAGTCACCCTTTTCAGAAGATGCTGTAGCAGACCTCTCAGTGTGCTGTCCTGGGCAGCTGGATGTGTTTACTGAACCTCCTCATCCACAACAAAAATAAAACGTGTGTCTGTAACCAGGTCTGATATGAGGCCTGTTTGCTGTTTTAGTCCCATGGAAGATCCCATGGGACAGTGTAACTCAGAAGCATATTTGGGGATGCTCTGAGGCACGGTTTAAGTTTCACTCTTCCAGACTTGAAGAGAGCTTTGAAAGATATTTTTTCTTCAGATCAACCATTGATTCCTTTTCCTACCAAAAAAATCCACTCCATTTCTTTTAAATCAACAAGCAGGAAAACTCAAAGCAAGTATTTTTGCTTTGAATCAAGTTTCTAAACAGTTTTCCTAAACTGCCGCCCCATTACCATCCTGTTCCTGCTAATGGCCGTGTTAACAGCCCTTCAGGTGGTTGAGTTTTTTTCTCTTGGATCCAAATCCCCTCTTCCTATATTCATTTTTCCACCCAACAACAACACCTCCTTTCTGTGCAGTAACACTTCCCAGACCTCCAAATATACCTTTTATAATAATGTTCTCAATTTGCTTGTGCCAGTGGGAGAAAATCCCAAGAGCCAGGCTCCCCTCCTGCTGCGCATCCTTCACCAGCAGAGCTCCAGGTGCTCCAGGTCCCACCTCCCCGTACCTGCTCCCCTCCAGTTCCCCCACACCCACCTCCCCGGTTATTGCCTTCTCCATCGCGTAGTCTCAACTGTTCAACTGTGCTTCTAAACTGGATCTGGTAAATTATCTAATCCCAAACAAAGCAGAATAAAAGAAAGTCTTCCTCCTCACAAATGTGGGGGATGGGGGGGGGTGGGTGGGTGTTGAAACAGCTCCTTTGGCAGATCCAGCCCAGAGCCAGGCTGCAGGAACAATGGGAGGAGCAGGGCTGAAGGGGGGCAGCAGCCTCCCATGGAGGGGGGTGGGAACGCACAGCTGGGGGAGGCAGAAAAAAGGTGGAAAGCTCTTCAACCCTGCCAAAGAAACACAAGGGAGAATTGCAGGTGTATCTTACGGGCTGAGTGAAATAAGTTAAATTCTATTAGTGGGTAGGTCAATTTAAATTAAGAGTGGAGTGCTAAAGGAAACAATGGAACAGCAAGTGAATAAGGGGCAAGTGTTTGCTTGGAGAAGCTGCTCATATGCTACATTATTTTCTGGCAGGAGTGAGGTTTTTATTTCGTATGTTTCCTGGTTTTGAGTAGCTGGATGCCTGATACAGGTAAATAGGAAATAAAATGTGTTCTTCTCTTTCTTTTTTGTTCTTTTTATCAATTTCTTTCAGTAGTCTCTTTATCTTTTTTTAATTCCTATAAAACTAGGAAAAGGACAAAGAGGAAAATGCATGTGCCCGTGTAACAGTGGATGTTGACAAAAAAACTGAATCTGAATTTCTCACACAGGAAAAAAAAACAATCCAATTCCAAAGTATATCAAATAAGAATAAAATTTAATGTAATTTTGTATCACAATCTTAGTTTTTCTTTTTTAATTAGCACTTTTTAATTGCTTTGCAAATTCTCAGCACTGTGATCTACACTACTCTTCTTAAGTAAAACAAGCACTGTATTAACAGAAATCACCCTACAAAAAAACCCAGATTTTAAGCAAATGCAACTCATGAAAATGTGATACATTTGACTGAAACTTACAGTGAGTTGCATGAGCGTAATCAAGGTTTCCTTGTATCAAAGACTCTGTTATATAAGGGCAGAACTGTGCTAGCATTAAGTGACTAGTACTCACAGTTACAGGCAAAATCAGTGTAAGGCAAAGAATACTCATAAAAATAGTAAAAACACTATGTAACATAGGATTGCAGAGGCCCCTGAGGTTGAGAAGCACGTTGTGAAAGCAGCTATAGAAGGTTTAGCTCAAAAACACTTTCACATGGCCAGTTAGTCTGTATGAGGAAGAAGACCGACAAGCAAGGCAGTAAGTCACAGCTGTCTACTACCTGCAGGCTGGCCTGCAAACCTAAAACATGTACATCTGCAGGTAACTGCAAGAGCTGCTTCCAACAAAATATTTACTTTGCCACATGGCTAGAGTAGCTTTGTTGATCAGGCTGCAAAAGGTTTTGCATTGCCTGCTATACTGCCTCTCCCAACAGGAGAAGTGCTTGCTGCAGCTTGCCACTGGCACACAAAAAAGCAGCTATAGCTCCACCACAGAGCACAATTGCTCCAATAAACAAGCGTTAATCATGCACATTATGCACAGCATAATACATGTGAGCTTGTCAGCAGGCAAAGAGCTCCATCTCTGAATAAGATCCCTTTCCAAATTAGGAGAACCAAATTACACAAGCAGACAGCTGTTTGCTGACCTACCTAAAACAATTTGGTGGTCTCAGTCCGGTTCCTCCCGGGCAGGTGTCTGCGGCGCAGAAAACATCAGCACCATTTGCATTAGTGACAGGCCGGCTAGCAGGCTCAGCAGGCAGGCCAGGACAGGGCTGGCCTTGCGAAGGATTTTTTCCCCTGGCCCCAGGGCTGATGCCCCCAGGCAGGCTGGACAGGCTGGGAATGCTCGGAATGGCAGCCAGCCTCCGGCTAGAGGCTAAAAGGATGGGCATGAATTTCCAGTCATCTCTGTCTAGCCCACAAGTAGTCTGTTCCACTGAAAGCAAAAGAAAGGGCAAGAACCATGTGGGTCAACAAAATAAAAATCACTAAACACTGATGGATTTCTAGAAAGAAAATCTAGGATGTCACAGGTCTTTTTAGTCGCTCTTTTATCTGTCTAGAAATCCTGTCCTGAATTCAGCAAAAATGGACTTCATTTTCCACAGCTTATTTATTTCCAGTATCTTCAAGCAAAGCATGAGTAAGAAATAAAGATCGTGGGCTTTTAAAAGTTTGCTTTTCACTCTCTGCTTGAGGTTTTCGTTATGCTGTAATGACTTGCACTATTCTAGGGAATAAAGTCCACTGCTTTGTACCCATTCTGCATACAAGAAAACTCATGCAGAAAGAGCTTATGTATTTAACAGAAGCCAACTACTTATCTCAGGTGCAAAGTCCAGGGACAGAAACAAGATATCCCAAGTGTCAGCACATACATTTAAGCCACCAGTGTAAAAACTCAGTCGTTTTTCCATACCAAACTGTAAGATGTCAAGCTTCAAAATCATCCAGTTCTCCAGTCTGAAAGGACTTGTATAAGCATCTTCACAACGAATTTCTGAAGTTTCACTTGTCCTTCCAGCTTAGAACAGAGTAGACATAAGAAAGACAACTGATAGGTCTGGAGTAGATTCTCCACTCTTGGTCTTTTCACTGCTTGAAAAGAGCATCAGGACCACTGACACCCCAAAATGGTACCTGGTCCTGAGATTCAGTAACTAAGGAAGCAGCTCAGCAGGTATTAATATAAAATCCAAATTACTTGTTTGAATGCTGCCACATGGGGTTAACTGGTGTCACTACCATCTTCACTTGTTCCAGAAACTCTGAATTTGAATGTCAGGAGCTTTTGTTACTGATGCATCTGTAAATAATTAACATTTCTTTGTCGAACACTAATTGTGTCTGCCATGCAGCTGTGCCAGAGAAAGTCTCAAAATAGATGTCATAAACAGCAATGGACCTAATTGTCTTCTTACTCCTGGCTGACCCCAGAACATCAGAGCTGTAAGTCAGAGCACAGCATGGCCTCAGGGGCCAAATTCACCTCTGGGTGAATCTCTGCTGTTCAGTTTTATGAGTCATGCATTTATTAATCAGCCTCACACAGTGAGAAGCTGCTGTTTGCCAGGAACAGTCACGATAGCTGGTAACCTCTTTATCCAGCCTTGGGCTTGCCACGTGACTTACCAAGAAGGGACGACCAGGGCGGGTGGGGTGATAAGCCACACAGCTTGCACTCACTCAGCAACAGCATCGTTTTGAATTTCTCTTCTAAATAAAGAGCACACCTGTGGATCCTACTGCAATGCTCTTTTCATTTTCAACACTCTGGATATTCATAATGCTGTACACAGATAGGTCCCTTCTCCATCAGTCATACCTCTTTATGTCAGAGAGAACATAGCCCTCCACCTGTAAAAGAACACTTGCTACTCCTGCAACACCCTCTCTGCAATTATCTTACTCTCTCCACCTGCTTCCATGATTTTTCCCACATCCAACCCCTCCAGCTGCCCTACGAGTATCAGTTCTCAATCCCATTCTTATGCCCTTCTTCCTTCATCTGTCTTGGTATTGTCCCTTAATTACTCTCCAATTTCCCAAAATATCAACAGCATACATCTACAACACCAACACTTCACCTATATTCCTCCTACATATAGCCACTGCACACATAGCTACACATATAGCCACTATCTTCCTTCTCTAATTTCAGCTCCCTCTAATATGAAATCATGATTTCAAATGAGATGGATTATTTTGGCTTCTGAACTAGGAAAAAAAGAGCAAGATCAACTTCACCCTTCAGCTTCCTGAGACTAGCTTCCTATTTGCTGCTTGACAAGTGTCAGAGCATAAAACACTCAAGAAATTCCAAAGCAGTTTTTAATATGTTCTAAATACCTTCTCATGTTTCTTTTGGCTGAAATGACTATAAATTCATGAACGTTAGCCATCCCATGACATCATTTTTCAGTGAAGAATATTTGTGAGAGGAAAACAATATGTGTTTATCATCTAGTGTTCTTTTCTCTGGACACCTATACCTTCTCCTGCACTTAACAGCACTTTCACCTCCTCAACATCAGATTTCCCTCAAACTTCACTACATTACAGAGTAGCTGTTATTGGAACATCTCATCTGCTGTATCCCCTTATTTCTCCCTCCATCCATTAGATTCCCCTCCAGATTGTATTGATTTTTTTCTTTATTGTTTTCCACTTTTCTTCAGGAAATTATCACCATATGCTTGCTCTATTGCAATTCTCTTTCCCCAAGTGGCATCTTCCTTTGGCCATTGTTACAACTAATATACTTGACTAGGTCTGACTCAGTGTGGCCTTTCTTATGTTAATCCTAATTGAAAGTACAGCCTTAGTCTCTGCATCTGTCTTTTTCCAGCCAATCAAATATCCTAGCCTGCCGCTATGGCATTCCGACTGAAATATTTAATCTCTGTCCTAAATTTAACACAACCAGAGCTGAATTCTTGAGCTTGAGTTCTTGACCATAATATGACAACACATAGGCAAATGATACTCGGGTTTTAAATCTCATTCAGGCTCTAATGAGGTTGCAGGTCCTTGCAACTTTCTAATGTCTATACTAAATGCCCTCAGTTTCTGAAAAACTATGTGACTGAGATTACTCCTGAGATTGTCATTTTGACTGTCATTCCCATGTGTTAACTTGTTGCTGCTGTTCCTCCTGCCACATGAAACTTCATACTTAGACTTTCATTCTTAATTTCAAGGACTAAGATAATTTTACTTCTCTCAGCCTTGACTCTTTGCTCCTGTTTCCTTAATGACGCCAGCAAAAACAGTCCAAGTGCGGTGGCTGTGCCCATGCGTGGCAGAATGGCCCAGTCAGTGATATCGCCCCATTCCGACCCCTGCTCAAACCTACTTTATTTCATGACGCTCACTTTCAACAGTTTATTTTGTTCATATTAGAAGAGAAGTATTGAGAGGAGAGCTGGGAGGGACTCTAGTGCAATGGAAACGTGACTGCAGGAGTGATGCAATGCTGAACAGCAGATGGAGGTTGAGAAGTTAGTATTGTTTAACCAGAAGGTGGGGAAGGAGAGGCCCCACAAACTAGCCCATTGATGATTACTGAGCTGAAGCCTGATGTATCCCCTTCCCTCAGTTCATATACATTTTTTTAGACTGTGCACCCTTAAGAAGAAAGTGTGCTATACCCACAGGTAACTATGCAGCCAATGACCTAGCTCTAGTAATTATTCAGAAAAGATATACCCACATGGGCCCATAAACAAGGACTGCTGTGTTATTAGGACTATCGTTAGGACTTTGTGATAGATACCCTGAAGTGGCCAATCTTCATACAGCTGCAGTAGCTGATTACTGCTGCCCCTCCACCGCAGTGGATGCTGTGGGGTCTGCAAGCAGAAATGCCCTGAAGCCCTGGCCAGCCTTTCCACCTCTGGGGTTTGAACTGTGCCCACTTACTGCCATGTGGCAGCTCCTGGAAACAAATCAGAATAAAGGCTCCTCCTGAGGAGAGCTAATGATGCAGCTCAGGCAGAGGCTCTCCATCAGCAGCAATGAGATGCTAACATACGGCAGCGCAGTTTGCTGGATTTTAATTCAAAAGGCTGTCTTTCTTCTAGTAGTAAAGTCAGGAGCTGGAGGGGGTAGGGAGCTGCATGAGTGATGAATAATGGTGCAATGCTAGCCAAAACAAAAAAATCTTTGTAGTAGGAACCTGTGGGCAACTAGCCCCTTCAACAGCTCACACTGCGTAGAATGGACTAAAGCATTTACCAGTTTAGAATGCAAGTAGCACTGGAAAAGTTGACTTGCTGGACTATATGTTGTATCTTCCACTGAACCCCGATGAATTAATTCAGACCACAGTCCAAGAGCATCTTCCTGATCAGAATTAACATTCCCATTTTCTTTAATTTCACAGACCTGAAATTCTTCATTCTTCATTATTTTTATTCCTTTTCTTATCTTTGATGCCATCTTCAGATTTCTTCTCATCCCCACAATACCAAACTACAAATTAGGTTTATTTATTTTTGAGATAAAGTGTTCATAAGCTGACAGTGCAAAAATCTGTGCCACAACATTACACAGAAAAAATTACCAAATATCCCATGAAATTGCTTAACATTTTGTATATCCAAAGGTAATCATAAATACTAATCCATGCTGTTTTCTTCCCAAATCAGATTTTCTGCCAAGCTCCTCCTGAATTCTTCATTATATCTGAGCCAGGAGTCAGATCTTTAAGTGACTTGCACTTTACAACCTCTATCCAAGTAACTAATGAATGAGAACATCCCTGAAAAAAACTTCCGCTACAAGGACTGAAAATTTAAATCAGAATATAAATGTTTGATGTTTCTTCCTTAAACTCTTCCCCTTATTTCCACTCTGGCTTTATCTTCTGCATCCACCCTGGTAAGTGTATTTCTTATATTTCTATATTCACTCCTAATCACTTTTTTCTTTCTTTTTTTTTTTATTTTTTCAAATGGAAAGCTACTGGTTCAAACAGTCAGTATTAGTAATTTTTGTGACAAAATGTCTTTCAGCTGGGTATTAAGGACATCTGAGCTCCTGCTCCCACCAACAATTACTTTTAGAGTTCCAAAGCCTACATTGTACAGAGACATTACTCTGGAAAACCAGCATATCAGATAAACCCAGCAACTCTGGGTTGGGTGGAAGGGCAAAGAGCATCCAAAATGACAATTTCTTGACTAAATGTACATCACTAGATTTTCTTCTCTGGTGATATTTTCCAAATGCATTTACCAATTTCTTTTACACACACCCTTTTCTCAAGTCTCAGAAAAACAATAACCAGTCCTAAGCTTTCACTTCACCAGCATGAAGTCCTAGCCACTGTATCTTGCAGTCACAGATGCCTCCCTTCTCAGTTGCTCTGTCTGCACCTCCTGCAAAGCAATCTCACCAGAATCACCACTTGAAAATTCTGAAACAAATCCATAAAAAATAAATCTGAATATCCCTAACTGCACACGCATGAGGTTCCGAAAGAAATATTTTAAAGTTGAAAAAACTGCAACCTAATATCAGCATTTTTCCAGCTGCAGCATGTTTTGGTGACAATTCCCAGCTTGCAGGACTGAAAGCAAAGGTGTTAGCAAGAAAAAGTAAACAAGATTGGAGTACACATTTCAGTCAGAAAAACTTCCAATGCATGGGCATGCAATTTCCACCCTTTTAGATTTTGACAGAATTAAAGCCCAGTGGCCACAGTATATCAACTGGACTTTACACATTCCTTCAAATTTTGCTTCTCAGTATTTACCCTTGTGATTTTTGTTTAAAGTCATCCACATTGTCCTGAGTAGTTAGACCAGCTTCACATATTTTTGTTCCACAGTCAAATAAATGTCAGTCTGCTTTACCAGCTGCAACCATATAATTACTTGATTGTGTTGGGTTGGATCTGTAACAATAAGTTAGCATGTAACAGAACTGAATTTACAGAGCAACTTTGGCTGGCAGATTTCTGCTGTAGCCATGCCCATAGGAATCACGGCCCAGTTGTTTCCGTTGTTGTGACTTTTAACTAAAATACATATCAAGGAGCTATTTTTCACAACGCTGTCATCCAAGCACTTACAACACCAGCACTGCTAGTTCCATGTCACAACATTTACACAAAGTAAGTGCCATGTGGAAACAACACAAATGTACATACAAATTGTTGTTTACAGACATTTGTGTATACAATGCCCCACTTTGCACCTATTATCATAGGAACTGTGCTTGCAAATAAGCCTTGCCCCTACTTCCCTGAAACATCAGTCCCTTGATGGAACTGGCTACTGAATTTGCAAACTTTTTTTAGATTAATAATGCTTAATTATGCCATCATTTGTGCATGTATTTCTGTTGTTTCCACATGGCATTGTGTTGACGGCAAATTTTACCAGTAAAGGCCAAGGCAAAGTAGGCACTGAGCAACTTAAGGGCCTTCTCAATATCCTTCATCACAAGGTCCCCTGGTCCGTTCAGCAATGAGCCTAAATTTCCCTGTCTTTGTTTTGCTGCAATGTACTTGTAGAAACACTTCTTGTCCCTTGGCAGATTCAACTGCACATGGACTTGGCTTTCCTAACCTCATCCTTGCATGTTCAGACAGTGTCTGTTTATTCTCTCCAAGTCATCTGTTCCTTCTTCCACCTCTTGTATGTGTTCTCCTTATATTCAGCTTAGCCAGAGGCTCCTTGTTACTCCACACAAGCCTCCTGGTTTGCAAAGATGAGGTCCCACAAAGCATCTCCCTTCACTGCTCCTTGATCGCCTGTGCCAGGAAGTGCCATCAATGAACTCCAGAAACCTGCTGTATTGCCTGTGCCCTGCTGTGTTGTCCCTCCTGCAGATCTCAGGCTGATTTAAGGACCCCATAAAAACAACATGGTTTGTGAATGTGAGGCTTTTTCCAGTTGTCTGGAGGAGGCCTCATCTAACTTTTCCTAGTCAGGTGGTCTGCAGCAGCCTCACACCACAACATCATCCATAGTGGTATGCCTGCTAGTAGCAAAGCTCTAGGCTGTTTCGTCATCTGTCCCTAGGCAGGACTCCGCTCATCCCTGCCCTCAACCCATTTTGGAGCATCAGATCCGCAGGTGAGGCAGGAGCCATCATCCGGTACCAGAGCTCACAAGCTCCAAGCCTCATCATCTCTGAAGCTGCACTTGCATTCGCTTTAGGAAAAGTCCAGTCCAGGGTTGGTTTGGGGTGGTTTTCTTTGTTAAAAAACAGCCCTGGTTAAGAAGAGATGCCAAGGCAATAGAAATGTTATCCTTCAGAATTATTTATAGCTAATGAAAAATGGGAAAGTTGATATCTGGGAGGCAAGAAAGGTTAAGGCAGTCCAGCCTACAGGTGAGGCTGCATATATACAGAGCAGCAGTCACATCCTCAGGTCAGTAAGCCTCCCATAAGTTTCTGTAATTGCAAATATTTTATAAGGAAAGTTAATAGTAAAACTGGTACATCCATGAGTGGCCAGAGAGCTAAGGGCAATTCTGTAAATATAGGAAGTACAAACAAAATCTGTAAAATCCCCAAAACACCTTTTTATTATAAGGAAATGGTTTTTATGTTATTCTTGTGTTAAGTAATCTGTGGATTTTGAAGGCTTATTCAGCCTTAGAAAGGAAAAGAACTCATTAACTTTGCTAGTAAGTAAAGTATATATTCAGGGAAGAAATTTCTGGTGGTAAGCAGCTTCTTCATGGAGCAGATCAAGGTGTAGTGGTTAGAAAGTGAAATAACACAACTCCAGTCACAAGTAGGGGGGGAAATTTTCAACAGTGAAAGATGCCAAGCCCTGAAACAGCCACAGACATGGTGGCATGTCACCATTTGAAGCCCTCAAATTACAACAGTATTCTTTCTCAGAAGTACATCACTTGCTCAAGCAGGTGTCATAGGCTTAACTACAGATACTAGATGAGGATCTTCACATGTGATCCACAAGCTGCCAGACTACACTATCACCCATAAATATTTAGGACCACCAGGAACTCTGATGCTAGTGATCTACACAACTAAACACATAGAATGAAGACATTTCCTTGTAATTGAAATTTCTGAACCACTAATATGTTGTGTACTCATGTGTACTGTAGAGTTGCTGGAACACTATCATACTGCTGTGAGAACCTGGAGGAAAGGATAGCTGGGTTGGTTGTTTTGTTGAACAGATAGCAGAACACATAACAGAGCTGTTGCCTGCCACAGGATCGTATAAATGGACTTCCCCAAAAGATTCCAGCACTGGTTTTCTCCCATTCTAAATGAAAAGAAGACCTACTACGCGCCAAAACGCATTTGTAGATCAGGTCCACGCAGTATTGGTAAACCACCTTTGCATACTGAATAGCAGGAAAAACCACAAGCTGAATAATCAGTATTCTTTTGTAAAAAGAGTCCTTAACTTATTTCCTTAACTGATCTATTAATTTCTTCTTTCCGTATTCATTACCTGAACCTCTCTGAAGAATGTACAGATTGGTGTTTTCTGTATGTAAATAATTCCATGATCACAGGCACGTAGCAACTCTTTACTGGCACCAGCATATAATGGCGTTTGCACAAAAGACCAGACTCAACGTCGAGTGCTTCAGTTGCTGGACAAGGTCTCAGATCAATAGGTGATATCTGTGGAACACATGCTACCTTATTAAAAATGCAAGTAATTCTTATTCATTCATAGTCGTCATGCGTCCGGGAATGAAAACAAAAAGTACCTAATGCTGCTGTGAACAGATAGGATATAATCTGTCACAAAATAAACAAAAATAAAATAGAAAAATCCTGCTGGATGCCATAAACACAGGCCAGTATATGAGGACCAGTAACTCGCTGGGAACCACGAACAGGGGCCACGGGAGCAGAGGTCTGCTGTGTGCAGACCTTGGAGCAGGTCTCTAAATTACAGCCTCTGTCCCACATGGCACTCTAAATTACCCACGTGTTCACATAAATCCATCAGAACTATACCTCAGACAAACAAAAAAAGAGTATTTCATGACTGACCTATCCTGGTCAACTTTTTCTTTTTTAAATGCCCCATGTCCAAATAGAGTTGTATGAAACTACGTGCGTCTGTAACTAGAATGGAGTTCTTTCCAGACACTCTGAAACTAATTCAATTTATTCCTCATAATTTAAATAATTTTTTAAATTTATAGAATATTTATCCAAAATAGCGTTCCAAAGAAAAGGTAAAATAGCATTACATCTGCTTGATGAGAGCTGAAGTTAAGAAGCATTTCTTTGAACATTTACATTAGTATGTATGGGTTTTGTTGGTTTTGCTAGGACCTGATTCTGAGAAACAGCAGCTTTAATGTTTCGCAAACAAAACCTGAAAAAACCCTACCGATATCAACCACGGGGACGAATCCTCTATAACAACCTGTGGCTTGTCTGCAGACCTTAATTAGTTAGAGAGATCATGATATAGAGCCTCTTCAAAGAGGGTAGGAGTGGTAGTTCTCTATGGAGAAAGAGAGCAACCTTTTGTACCTGGTAATTTAAGGAGCAGCAACAGGCTAATCTGCCGCCAACGCGGGGCGTAGCATGTGGTGCGGTTCTCAGCAGAACAGCAGGCCCCTAATGAGCTCCAGGAGTGGATAGCAGCTGGTAAACTCGGTGCTCAAGTAGGAGGCTCGGAGAGCCTTTATTCACTAACAAAAGGCTGCAAATTGCTCAAAGGCCCGAGTAGGCAATGAGAACATGTTCATATGGTCAGCCAATATATAAATTTTCAAAACAAATATTACAATATATACGTTTTCATGGCAGCGGGAAGCGGTGGGGGTTCTGAAGACGGGGCAGTTCAGAAATCAGTCGCACACCGGCTTACTGCGAAATTGAGTCCTCCCAGAATTACACCCGCTCTTCTTTCTGTATCGCAGCAAAGGGACTGTGCATACGCATCTATTATCTTTGCATGTGATTTCCAGCATAAAATAATTTCAGGTGAGCTATGCGCATTAAAAAATGTTTTTACTGTATTCCACTGCCACTTGAGTCTGAGAACTTTATTGGCTTCTGCAGTGTAACGAATGGGAAAAGACGGACTATATATCAATCAGAGGGCTTTGAAAAAGGGTATCATAAACCATAAGTTCAAAGATCAAGTGTTTGAACAAGATCAGAAGCTGAGATTTACTCAAATTTTGTTATGCTTCTGGCCTTATTCGTTGCTTTCATACATTATGGTATTAGCATAATTCCACTGGTCCACAATTTTGTTTAATTACATGTTATAAGTATGTTTCAAAAGCAGTACACGGCTGACAAATGATCAGTCATTATTGCTACCTCAGAACTAAACAGGTCTCGGCCCCCACTGGGACATAAGGATTACTTTCTGTTATCACAGCAAACACTAATGTAATTTGTTCATTGTTTCCTGAAAACTATGTAAACAGGAGATAGAATCAGATTTTGATTTTAAAAAAAACTAGCAGTACATGTTCCTTATCATTGTAACAAAAAGGTAACACAATTATAGGCAAGTAACCTTAAAATAATTTCCAGTGAAGGTCTGGTAACAACAGAAACCCTAAAGACAAATGCATTGAGGGAATCTGGTCTCCCCATCTGCCTGACATTTTGTTTTAGAACCACAAAAGTATAAAAGAATGTCTTCAGGACTTTTTTTAAATTAATCAGGACCAATAACATTAATCTGGGACAAAATATATGGCAAACTTTTACCTAAAATTTGAGCTCAGTCTTTTCCTGATCTGTGAGATTGAAAATAACTTCAAACTCAGATTCCCTTGCATTGTTCCTGTTAATTAAAGTCTAAAAAGCACCATATTTCACCAGGCTTGGAGAATGAGATTATATAATTGTCAAGTAATACATCAAATACAATTATAGCAATCTCGTGAAATTGATTTCTCCATGAAATCCCTGTACTGCCTTTTCCCGGCCACACGAGTTAGATTAAGAATCCTGTTTATTAACCTGAGGATAAGGATAAACAGAATATTTTCCTAAACCTTCTTCTTTCAAACAATGAAAATGTAGGGTGCAGCACTGTTCGTAAATGAGATCTTCAAATCCTCAAAAATAGGAGTTTCCTAGTTTTCCTGCAGATACGAGGACAGTTTAAAGACTGCCACACAAAAGCAGCGAATAACCTCAGTCTCGGTACTAAACCTGAGCTGGCAGTTTAAGCCCTGGATGTTTATGATGGCAGAGAGCGGCAGCATCTCAGCAAGGTGCTGAGCCTCTTTGCCCTCACCAGCGCTGCTGCGCTGCCCCGTGCCCTTCGCTGGCAGCAGGGATGGGCTTCCACCAGCCTCAGCAGGAGCAAAGGCTGTGTCCCCCTGTTCTGCCTCCTGGGTGGCATTCGCTGCAGGGTGGCTCACATGCTGGGGAGGGGGCTCCCCAGGAGCTCCCCCAAGCGATAGGGCAGGCGGCTGTCAGTCACTGTCTGGCCCTGCTCCTTTTAGGTCAGGAGGTGCCTGCTGGCAACTGTTTTTTGGCAGGTGCAGTTTTGGAGGAAGGCATCAAAGGAATCGGTAGACACAAAACAGAATAGTTTATTTCTGTCTAACAAATATGGTCGTTGGGTCGGTTTCTTTTCAGTAGAATCTGTTGGGCAGAGATGCAACATGATAAAGTATTTTACAATTGTACTGGTATAAGAAAATGAACCCCAAGGCAGAATATAATTTAATTAACTCTATTGCAGGAAATTATGATTACCAGAACTCACTGAAGTTAGACCGGTGTGTAATCGTCTACAGCTTTCAGAAAATATACATTCCTTTAACTCTGATGAACTTGACTCAATAGCACACCATCTGAATAGGTTCTCATTTGTGAGTATTCATTATGTATTCAGAGAGCTTTTGGTACAAAATAAATTCTCAGGGCTGCAGAACCAGACCCCTGCTAGACTTTTAATAATGTCACAGAGGCAAGATGTTTGTCACGGTTTCCTCCTTATATCTATATTTTAAAGCAGAGACTGGAAAGATTTTATACTGTCTTTAACAACAGTGCCAAGCAATTGATAAATCTGAAAAACAAATATTCAAGTACCTATAGATATAAAAACATGATCATATGGGCTGTGTATTTTTGACTCAGTGGATCTCTAAGCCTAAGAGTAGGCATCTAAAAAGGGAAACAGAATAACAAATTGCCAGATTACGTTAACATCCATTCACAAATATGAGTAGCCCAATTTGAAATGAAAAGCTGACCCATGAAGCCCTTTCAGCAGACTTTAGCAAGGGTGCATGTAAATATCCATACATGATCCTGCACCATGAAGTAAATAAATACAGATTTTGCTGCAGATTACACTGGGGCCAAAATTAAGTCTTTAAGGACTGCATTATGTAGATTAATTGATAGAGATAAAACAGCTTAATTTTGTTTTGGTAAAACACTTATTAGCAACAATTGATTTGCTTACCTGAGATACAAAATGCCAAAAAATGTGTAGTAATATAGATGTTCATATTTTTACAAAAGATAGATACAAAAAGCAGAAGTTAGTTTTAGTTTAATTGCTGAGACAATGGAAGCAGAATTTGACCCAAGAATCTGTGTGGGAAAGATGCGAAGCAAATCTAATTACTTTTCAAACACATGTATATTTGTGAATGTTCTGTCTGTATGAATATAAAGTTCTGCAATTTACTTCATAGTTACGACATGTAAGAAAAACAAGTATCACACCTGTTATTAAAATACAGTAATTCACCTGGTATGGTAGATTATTTTATTGTTATCAAAAGGCACTGTTGAAGAATAACTTCAGTGTTAATTGTTCTATAGGTAAGAGTAACTCCATAAACAAATGGAGTTTTATTTTCATGATGTTGCATGTGAAAATAATTTCAACCACCTCAGGCTCAAAAGCTGCCAAATGGCTACAGAAAATCTTCAGATACTGGGGGAGGGCAGGGAAGTCCAAGATTAGTTTAGCCTTTTTAACAACACATTTATCAACTTCATTGTTTCTTGACAGTGGTCTGTCTATTTCTGATAGACAGTTTGTCGCACTGGATGGGGACTGGGATATAATGCAAAGAGAATGGCTCCCTGGAGGAAAGTTTGAGATGGGGCCAATTGCCAACAAGAGAGTCCAGGTCTGAATAAAAGGGGTGAAATCCTGGCCCTATTGACATTAATGGCATACTCCCAATTATTTTAATACGGCAAGATTTCAACCCTGGGGAGAGGGAACAATCACCATCAGTGCAGGGAAAGATACACTTTACTGCTTGTTTTATTTCCCTCATCCTTTTTAAAAGAGAAAATATTGTTTATTCCTTGTGAGGTCTCCTCAGCTCCGCTGCTTTTTGCTACATCCCTGAAAACTAAGAACTCAAAAATAGGAAAAATATTGTGTGCTTTCTGCAGTTATTTTCCTTTCCCAAAACCTTTCACCAAAGAGGCTGCTGAGCCCAGAAGGAGTGCAGCAGACAGTTGGTGATCTCACACACTTTTTTTGCCTTTTCAATCGATAAACCAGTTTCAGATCATCTGATGTCAACAGTAAGCAGCTTTTTTTGTTTGGTTGGTTGGCTTTGCTGGAGGCTAGTCCTAAGGACCTGGCTGTGTAACAGTCTCTCGCGCTCAGAAGGAGGCTCTCAGGCCTGTTGTGGCACCGGCATCTGCTTTGTGTGCGGGGATGTGCAGAGAAGCTTAAGTAAGTGTGGGAAAACAGCAACTGCAGATCAGGATTTGCCATAAGGCAAGACCTAACACATCGTTCTTTCTGGTTCACCACAAACAGATGGAAAAGCACATAATAGGCTCCAGCTAAAAGTCTTCTGTTCTGTTCTATTCTCTTTCTTATGAATATACCACTGAGAAATTAGTGAAGTTTTTTAAGAAGACAAGAACACTCACAGAGAAAGTAGCTACATAATTGCAAAACCTTTTTCTATTAACAATTTTCATACAGATACGGGGGACGTAATGATTAAAGGAATATGTGTCCAGTGTAGTTCACAATGAACACATTCATTTTTACATGCCATAATTTTTGAGCAACACAGTTATCTTTAACAGCACAAAGGAAAATGAAGCTGGTCACATTCACAGCCTGAGACCTCATATGCAGAACAGGGGGGAGGTTCTTCTGCAGAAAAGACTCCCCCCTGCCCCCCTTGCCTTTTTTTCCCCATGTGACCTTATAGGGTGGTGGGAACAGAAACAAGCAGCAGGAAGAGACTATGTCTATACTTGTGGCTGCTCAGTGACGCTCAGGTAAAGCCCCTCCAGATATGGGGAATGGTATATAAGCCTTTTCTTACCAGCTGGGGCTTTTCCTTGTGCCAGAATCAGCAGTTCCATTTGCTGAGATTGATAGCAGAAAGTCTTACAGTTATAATCTTCCGTGGGCATTGCATGCTGACAGCCTTTTGGGGTGGTGGGGGAGGTATGGGTGAGAATGAGCAGAGTTTTCCCTACTGTAAGTTGGTCAGGTTTGCTGGTTTGTTCCTCGTGTGGTCCCCTAGCACTTCGAGAACCTGGGGGCTGTCAGCTAAGAAATAGATTCAGAGAGGCTGCAATGTAACTGGTGTTCCCCAAACACACTGAGTAAATGTAGGAGGCAAGTCCCCTTTAGCTCCCATAGCACAAAGCTAGAATTTACAGGGGGACTCAAACTAAATTAAAATTCTAGAGGGACTTAAAACTGAGGAATGTAATTAGGTACCTTAGCATGGTCTCATGTTCTCTAACCTGAGACCTCTACATCTCTAAATACCCACATCCCAGTTAATCATCCAAACTGTATAACCCATGGCAATGGATGGGCACTTCTAAGTTACATCTCATCCTAAAATAGACAATAAGTCAGAGGATTGTATGTTAAGGGTGCCTATTTTTCTCTCCATCAATTACAAAGGGAGCCTATTGCAACTACCTTGGGCACGGGTACCTAAACAAGTGTTGTCCCCATGTTCCCCTCCAGGTACTGCTGTATCCCCACTGCCTGGGCAGCCCTGCACATCTCAGCTGGTAGGTGATCTCTGCATGCTGCCACAAAGTAAGATGATCTCTGGCAAAACTTTCCACCCACTCCCTGCAAAGCTTAACCAGCCTGTTGGTTGTGCATGAAAGCACCTTCCCCTTCCTCGCCAGCAGGAAGGCCTGGCACACCCTGCCTGTCTGCTGGTGGAAAGCAGGAGTCCTCCGTGGCACCCCCTGACAAGGACCTTTTTGTCAATTGCTCAAAACTGAGCCGCCTGCCAAGCCGTTACGGACTGACATGGACTGCCTTGTACACCACCTCGCACACGTGTTAAAAGCACATACTTAGATGACCTTTGAAATTATTTGCTCTCTTTCTCCTAGAGGTGCCCTGCATTCAGTCCGCAGTAGGGTACTTGGGATAGCATCCTACACACAGCTTTGTCCTTCATTCCCCCAGGTGTGCTCTGCTTGCCCCCAGGTGTGCATGGAAGGCACATTCATTCCTAAGGAAAGCCTGTGTTTCATGCTATATCACTAATATACATCCAAAACACAATCAGGTTAAAGCATTTCCCCTCATTTCGTCTTTCCTTGTTTGGAGAAACCAAACATGCATCAGTGATCCTGTATGGACAGATGAAGAGCCTCAACGTCCCTCCTTTTACATCCACCTGCAGCCACAATAATTAATTTGTCTCCCGTAGAGTTATTATCACTTCATACGAGTGGGCAAGAGGAGAGAATTTGACCCGTTACCACTTTCTCAGAGCTTTAATAAAAATAACTCTCTTTCTCAGGCAAGCTAGCCTCTTGTGGCAGTCCTTGAGGAGCAGAGATGTCTGCCTGCCTGTTCTGGTGTCTAGCAAGAGAATACAGACAAAAAAAATAGTTAAACTAAAGATTGATGCCAAAAAGCAACTGTTCATTTATTCACATACATTCTTACTATACTGCACTGGAAGCAATTAAAGCAAACCTGTCGTGGGAGTGCTGCAGTTGTGGTGTAACTCGGTGCCAAGTGGTGGAAGTAACGGCAATGGCTGAGCCATCTACTGCTGAGCTACAGAAAGAGCTGCGTTTGGCATGCTTTTGCCCGAGGAAAGGTCCAACAAGCAGATGGAGAGGTGGGCTAAGGCTTCGACACGCTGTTAGCCAGCACGATGGCAGCAGCCTCATTCAGCGTGGTGTCTGGCTGCTGGCAAGGGCTTTAGAAGACACCCTACAACTCAGCCAACACTAAACAAGTTACCACCACAGGAGTTAAGCTCCTGCGGCTCGAGAGTGTTGAAGAAGGAGGGCAGTAAGGTAATGCTGGGTATTTAACAGCAGGCAATGCCTGAACAAAAAGGCCAGGAAGAGGAAGGAGTGAAAATATCACTTTCAAGGGTCTGACCCTAGAGGGGAATGAGAGGAACTCCATAAAAGTTAAGAGTTAAAAACAGCCCTCATCCCCACATCACAGGGACAGGCAGCCTACGAGGCTAACAGAGGGAGACTTGTGGTTTCAGCCACCCGCTGTCCTAGAGCACAGGCACAGCTGGCAGCACAGGCACAGCTGGCCTCCCAGCCCAGCCCCACCCAGCAGAGCTGGCTGGTGACCGCCACCATCCAGCCAAGCAGGAGGCTCACACTGAGCTCTGTGAGCTGCACCCACTGCCCTCCCACCAAGATAACCATTTGTGTAAGCATCAGAGCTCACAAGTCCCCTGCAGCTCAGTGTCCCATGGCTGGCATCTTTCAAAGATGCCAAGAAATACAAAAACATCTTTTGCAGAAACAGGCAGTATGCTGTTTGCTTTAGTGAGTTCTTCTCCAGAGGAAACAAAAATCTGAGTTATAAATCTAGTATGAATACCTGCACATTTTACTACTTTCATGAAACATGTGACAGTAATTCCAGATTCTGGCTGTTGCTGGCATTACATCTGAATCCAGAGCCTTAGTACATTTTGTTACTGGATGAAGAGTATCCACAGACATGTTCTTATGTATATTAATTTTTTTACATAATTGTACATCTCTTAAGCTGTTTACCTGGCCTTGACCTTTGGGTATTAATGATACACTAGTGTAAAACAAATTAGGTTTCGGTTACTAATACATTAAATTAGTTTTGTGGGTTTTCAAATACTTACATGAAAAATATACAAGGCCATCTACAAGGCTGTGCTATAGTATTGTGACCCAGTTCTCTCTGGACTATGCAAGAGACTCATAATATGTTCTGATTTCTGGTATTTCCTCTTAATGTTCTTTAAGATAATTATATGCAGTTACAAAAAGGGCACATAAAGAGAAACTGCTTGAAATATTATAAATTACAAGTTTAAAAACAGAAAAAAAATTGATGGCTGATCCTACAACTTCTGAACTTCCTTAAACCCTTGTCTCCCAGGAGACTGATAGAGCCTAATGAAAATAAATTATATACTGCACTGATTAAGCTACAGTTATTAACTGAAATTCCTTTTAATAGAAAATAATCTACTTCTACTAAGCAGTTGTACTTGTTTCAGCAGGTGATAAATGGATGGGATTCTAAGACACAATCTTCTTTCTAAATTATTGCATATCCAGTATGCTAATTTCTAAATACAGATTAAAGTTTGCATTTGCCTGCATGCTCATTTTGTTTTAATAGGAGACTAGCAAGGGATCTAAAGAGTCACCTTCCTATTTGTCCTTTTACTCTGGCCTGTGCAGTAAATAAATGAAGAAAGGCCCTGAATTTGGCCAGCAAGTTTTCTAACATGCAAGGTAGAACAGACCCCCATCGGTCCAGAGGTATGCATGGGAAAATTTTGCTCTATAGAGGCTCAAGACAATACTGTAAGTCTTTCATTTTCATTTTCCATTTAAATGTACTATTCAAATTCATTTATAAGCATGAGACAAGCCTTCCAGTAAGTATAAAAAGGAAAATATAACTGAAACTGAGTAACATTGCTTGGTGGGCTCATCTCACCATTGCTCCCATAAAGTGAAGCACCAGCTTCTTTGAGCAATTTGCAAAAGAGCAGAAAACTGCCAGTGACGGAAAACTTTCCTACTCAAACACAGAGCTGCATGCAGGTCTGTGTAGAGCTACATTTCACAACATAATGTGTTGCAAATCTTTTCTTACACAGCAAGAATGTAAATCTGCTGTATCTGGTCACTGAATTTCCAAGAAACAAGAACTCTGTGCTATCAGCAACACCACTTACAAATTTTAATCGTATGATTGTAGAGATGACAATGTTTTGCATGAGCATCAGACTCAGTTAGTTTTCAGTCACATCCTGTGACCATTAAAACCACACTAGGATTTAGTTAAATCTTACCTTAAAACATGTGAACCATAAATATCATCTGTGAATTTAAATTCCCTGCAAGACGTTTTGCCTCACTATCCAAAACTTTTCTAACATTATCTACCCAGAAATATCAGATGTTCCTTTGCAATTCATAACCTCTTTACTTATTCTACAAGAGTCATTAAAAAATCATTCTTTCTTTTGATTGCATTGTGCCTTTCAGCTCCAGCTTCCACTTAGATTAATAAACTCACATTTTGAGGAAGCATTTTCTCACATTTTGTCATAATTAATCTGCTAGCATAATACTCCAGTGAAAAGGTAAAGAGTAATCTTTTACAGTGGTTTTACAGAGGTAGCATCTTGGACCTACATCTTGACAACTGGTCTTACGAAGAAGGCAATTTGGTTGGAGTTGTGTTCTTAAACCTGCGGCTCCCTGCCATAGCCATGGAACACATTCATTTTTGCCTAACAGTATCAGTTTCCCCTATTACAGGAAGAGCAATCCAAAGACAGGTATGGCAAGTTGCTGGCATTGTGTTCAATGTTTCTGGCAGAAATCAATGGGGCTTTCCTACTTCCCTGGTCATCAGAAAGGTTAGAAAATATCCTTCTCTTTCAATAGAAAGTAAGTCAGTGGAAATACTAATTTGGGTCTTCGTAGCTCCCTGTCATGCTGTGTGTTGACATATGCAGCTGGACAACATTCAGAGCAGGGTTAGTTGGTCCTCCTTCGTTTCATCATCACTGGCTGCTCTCGCCAGGGCCACCTCTCCCACCGTTCACTGCTTTGGCAAACAACGATGCCTCACCATCACTGAGAGGACGTTTGGGGACCAGCCACCATGCCACCATGGGCGTCCCTTGCACTGACCTCCCACAGTCATCTCAAAAGGAGGGACCAGCAATTTCAGCAGCTTGACACTACTTCAGATAACCACTATTTTCAGCTTGGAACAAAGCTTCTACCTGTGTCTTACCTCACCTGCTTACAGACCTTCTGTGAAACAAACCATTTTTTTCTAACATTTAATTACTAACCTCTGCCAATATTCCAGCAACTGTCAGTGTTTGTGACTCCATTGTATCATTCTTGCTATTTTTAGAGGAGCTACTATTAAATGCAATTTCTTGCACTATAAATTAATGTTAATAATCTTTCTTGTAAAGCAAATGTCTTTTTGCAGATCACACACAGGTCATAGCAATTGAAACTGATGTAATATAAAGATGATCAGGACCGTATTTCTAAGATATGACTTGGTACAGTCTCTGTATGTATAATAGAACTAAATAAGTAATAGAAAAGCTGTTCCTTGAGTACCAACAGATGCAGATCTGAGTGTGAATATGGACTTCTAACTCTTAGATTTCCTTTTCAGTTGCATGATAGAGAAAGAAGTCTAATACAGATATATTATTATTTTCACAGTTGTTCACCTGGGAGTTGTATGAGCTTCTTGGCTAGTTCTTTTCGCTATTAGTTCATTTATTGTATTTTTATTTTCCTGAAGTGCCTACAATAGTATGGGGGGCAGGGGGGAAGGAATAAGAGAAAGAGAAAAACCTTATACAGTTACCAGAAGAATTATTTGGCTATGTATGCAACAGCACTAAGTAGAAAATTATTATTTATATACAGCATGGCAACAAGAATTCATAGTGCCAAATGAATTTGATGAATATCTAACTTCTGCCTTCACCAAAAGATTTTATATACAAATACACGTTCATTGTAGAGTCAAATATGTTTGAATTTGAGAAAACAGTACATCATATTACAATTTTATTAAAAAGCTCAAAAGTCCAGTGTCATAAACAGATTTTTTTTCATGCTTCCTGCAATATTATGTTGACCTTCTTATCATACAGAATAGCTGAATATGAGTCCCTGCAAATCTGTCCAACATTATAGAAATCATTGATGTAGGAATTTCTAAGAAACAGTGAAAGGCAACATGTTCATTTTCTCTTTCAATAGCTTGTTTTCTCTCTTCAGCACTCCAGGACTCCTTTTAGTGGTTTTAATACAATCATGTTATTTTTCAATATTTGTACCTCTTCAGCAAAACTAATTTGTTGAGCACTTTCCTATCTTCCTTTGGGATATGATTCTGAGAGCACAGCATCATTTGGAGTTCAGGGTATGTTACACCTCATAAATCACCTTGCAGAGCATACATTTTTATGGGTGGCATCTTCATATGCTACAGTGAGCAGTGTAATAAAATGCCCTGAATACAAGCAACAATTTTTAATACATCTTATCAGCACAAGAACCTTTACTACAACCTTTGTCTTAAAAAAATACTCAGTTTCTCGAAAGCCTATTTTGGTTTTATTTTAACCTTGCTACACATCAAAGTACAAGGATGAAGCTTTGTTCCTGCTGTCAAGACAACCACTGCCTCTTCAGCAGTAGGGAAAAAAAATCAAAGACTTGTAGAATGCCAGTTGAGTTTGAACCTGAAGGCCACAGTCTCTGCGCACACCTGGTACTCCCCACAAGAACAGGATACTCAAGAAAATTGAGGCTTCAAATGAGCTTCCATGTAACAACCCATAATTTCTTTTCAGGGAGTGGGGGAAATGTTAAAGGAAAATTCAACATGACAGTCCCTTTGCTGAAGCACAAGGAGGAGTTCAAGATGATCTTCAGAATGCTGCAAGACAAAAGCCTCATTACACGTAATAACTGCTTACCAGTACCCCAGATTGATAACAAGCTTCCTCTGCCAATTTTACTCCATCATTATACTAAGAGATAATTAAATTATTTGACAAATCAACTTTCCTGTGCAATACGGAGTTCTTGACCTCAGGTAGAACAGAGCAAGGTTCGGTAATGAAGGGGGATAAGTGGCATGGCAACTTTAAAATGGCAATATTTGTCCAAAACTTAGCTACAATACGCAGGAAATATTCAAAGTAACTAGTGAGTTGGTATGTATTTGAAAGTGAACAAATATATGTTGTGGCTTTACAGGATGTGTCAGCCTTCAGGCACCACCTTGCATGTATTGCCTCTTTCTCCTTGGCATGTAGAGGAACTCTCCCATATTTAATGGCTCCTGGGCTTCCTTCCGTCTCCACTTGAGCCCGGTGTGGCAATGGCTGTCGCGGTCAGCTCAGACCAAGCGAGGCTGCCCAGCTATTCACAGCAGGCTGCTCAGCTCACTTCTTGCCCCTCTCTGGGTGTCTGGAACAAGAGACCAGCTATGCCGCAGGCCACAGCAAAAATACTGTACAGATAGTTGCAACACAGCAGCTGGCCATGTACTCTGGTCCTGTGATTTACTGGTGCAGACATAACCAATCTTTTCCACTTTATCATTTCAAAAGACATTTCTCCTGTAACCAGGATGTTGTTATTCCCTCGTTGCCCATTTGTAGTCTTTCTTTTGAGAGGCAGGAGGTCTACACCAATTACGTTTTTTTTCCTGCTGTAAACTTTTGCAATCTCAGATCCTGCAACAGGAAAAATGTGGCCAAGAGCAAAAGAGATGTCTTGAGTAACACTAGCTGAATCTTCTGTGCTGAATCTTTCTTACTCAAGTGATCATGACTAAGGTTTATGCAGAGTTCAGATGCTGTGGAAGTGAAAATAAGGCCACACGCGAAGGTCACTTTTGATAAGCAGCCCCACTCTTGGTGAAGTCAGCAGGAGGCACCTTTCCAGGAACAGTTTCTACACAATACCGACCTACTGCACTGTAAGAAATGAACAGCCTGAACATGAGCCAGCAGCTTAAGTGGGATTAGGGTGAGTAAAAGCAAAGATCAGGCTGATGTAGCAGTGCTCTGACAGTGCCCAGAACTAAGCTGCATAACACCCTGATACAACTATATTCCAAATTAGCAAATAAGAGGTGTAGAAGAAGAATCCTCATCTGGAGACTGAGTGGGGAATTACTCCTTCCACCTGCAAGTGAACACGGAACCCTCACCATGGCCAGAGCTGTCTCGTTCAGGCTCAGCAGATCAAACCGATGCTTCTTCATTCCCCTACACAAGGTACTCCCAAGCACCCCCAATGGCCTCTCCAAAACTCTTCTGCTTCATACCTCACCTTAGCTGGCAGGCAACCACCATCTCATTGGGCCAGGGTGCAAAAAAGGGAATCATAAGTTTTCTGACTCATTCACGTGACCTCTTGCCCAGCTGAAACAAAACTGCTACCCAAAGCAGGTGCTGGCAATAATTGGCTCTTTCTAAAACCCATGAGTTGAGTGTGAAAATGGTACTACATATGCTAATTTCTCACTGTAATATGTGCATGAACTATTCTCTTCTAAATCCTTTATTTTGCCACATGAGTGCTTTGTTTCGAAAATCCAACACTGTGTGGTTTCACACAGGCTCTGTTGCGCTCTCCGTACTGTGATTCAGGGCTGGTGCCTCCCACCGCACCGTCCATGCATGGCCACAACAAGTCTATGGTTGTATATGTGCACATTATAAAAGCAGAACCTGGAAAGCACAGTTCACTAGCACTTTTTAAAAATATGTCATTGAAATTGAAGGTCCTGCTTTCCTTATTTGTTTTTATCTCAACTTTTCATCTCTACTACCTAAAATACTAATTATATTATTCACTTGGTCTAGAACATCGTTCAGCTATTAGGTAGGGTATATGGGATTCTTTTTTGTATGTTTCCTCTTTCCATTGTATGGTTATTTTAAAAGATACCAGGAAAGAGATATGTTTTATAGAGGATTTGTAGTCTTACCCATAAGCTGCATAACACCAGTCTTCTACAAGTGGCAAGTAACTATCTACTTCCATGCCCATCAGACTGTCACACAGAGGTTATCAAGTTCATTGTCCCTCCTCTGGATAACATCCCCACCCTCCTCCGCAGGTAATAACTCCCATTGCCTGCCTGCTTGCCTAACTGGTTAAAAGGATTATATTAAACTCAGACAAATTGTTCTCAAGCAGTCTTTGCTCTCTGTGTTTCTAGAATTACATGCACATCAACAATTGTCACTCTTTCCAGCTTTTTCATTCTTTCCAACTCTGTAAGTTGCAATATTAACTTTATCCTATGATTCTTGTTTTTATCATGTCTATGATGTCCAGAATACAGCAGAAAAAATTATTTTTTTTTCCAGACTTGTGTTTTGCAGGAGTTGTATAGGCCTTCCTTGAAAATCAGGACTAAAATGTCAAAGATGCAGTTGCTGTCTCTTGAAAGTGTTCTCTTAGTAACCGGTTGTTTCTTAGCTCTCTGTATTAATTAATTCCTGTTTGTTGTGATTAATTTCTGTAAAAGTATTTGACCTATTGGATGGGAATGTTATATGAGCAATACAGTTCCAGAGTCTGGTGATTCCCCTGTGAGAGACATTTGCCACAGTAGTTATGGAAATCTGGTACACATATATTTCTTGTTTTGGATCATGTGGCTCTGCCATGGACAGATTCATTCAGTACTTTTTGATTTGCAAGAAGTTTGTTCTCGGTTACAAGTTTGGTGAGATCAGGAGACGTGCCAGAGATGAGAAAGGAGGTGTTAGGAAAATATATTTCGGGACATGGTTGTCCCATAGTACAGGCTATAAGTGTGTGAAAGACTTTCTATAGAAATCCCATGTATGATGGTGCATGGTTACTAGGAGTATATGACTTAAGGGAAGGGTGCTTTTTATGTTGCAAACAGGTGACACAGTTAGACACCCAACTTATTTACCCAGAGGTATTCTTTAAAGGTGACTGGTGCTCTTTAGTTTGGTAAGACTAAAAGCTTTTCCAGAGCAAATCTAAGGCACTCACAATGTCACCTGAGATCTCAGCTGCAAATTACAAAATTTTCAGCATGTTTTGGAAAAACTGTGAATCTGTGGGAGTAGGCTTGTGATATTTTTTATGTAGTCATCTGTATGTCATAATTTTCTTGATGAATGATCTCTGTAAAGGGTATGTGGATGTAAGAGTACTCCAGCTAAAGACTGAGGAAATTATGGCTAATTGATGGCAGAAAACTGTGAAGTCAGTATTTTTAGGTGATGTAATCAAGGTTTTCTCTGAATTATACATGCCCTGATTCATCCAGAATGCTACATCTCAGGGCACTACTAACAAGTGTCTTCAAAGGACATCTTTGCATCAAAAGCATCCAGACTCTTTGGGACATGCTCATGTCTTAATCATTCAGGTGCTCTCAATGCAATCGATAGTACAGTTCAGAAAAACTAGCAATTGCTTTTGCAGTCCTCCATTAGAACTGGCCCTAAGCACCCAACCACTTGCAAAAATGACTGTAAAGCTAAGAGTTTCCTTGTTCTTTTTACCAACCTCTCACTTTAAATAATATATAGGCTCTTTTGTTGTATTCAAATTTTTAACAAGATTATCCAGAGTCCTACTCTCCCACAATGATGTGAGCAAACGTTTCCAGGTAAAAGCACAGCAGTTCAATACGACATTTAGAATATGGGTCACAATTCTTTTTCTGATCTGTGAAAGAAGCATTAATAAGCTCTTGGCATTTGGAGAAACAATCTTTTCTCTTTCTTTCCTTTTCTTTTATTTTTTTGTGTTCATTGGAACTTTTTTTCCCCCAGCTTTCAACTTCTGTAAGAAAAAACCTTGGAAGAAAATTAAAACTTCTTTTTTAAACACACCACAATTTGTTGATATTTTCAAGCTTTTCAGTATAACTGCATTCACAAGTTGAATGTGTGTGCTGCTTAACATCAAACAATTGTTTTAGTGCCATTTCAAGTGTCTGGCTGTGTTCATGCCTGCTAATTAAATGTTTTATTTAAAAAATGCAGCCTAAATTGTGCAAAACTTCAGCTACATCTGCTTCTTCTATGAAAAGATGTCCTTGGAACAACTCCAGTATATTAAATAGAAAGCCATTTATTACAAATAAGACAGTCATTTACCTGTAGGCTTTAGCAGGAGTTACCATGTATTAAATTCACCATTCACTTGCTATTGATGGTCAATAATGCAAATGTCTCTGTGGGACAAAAAAAAAGTATTATTTTAACCCTGTTTAGACGTGTTATGTTATGATGTTTTCAGTGTTTAGTGATAAACAAATATTTCTGTCCCATCTCCAAAGACTTCAGGGTGGAATAAAGAAGTCGTCATGTTTCATGCTCACATTCAGCACAGAGGGTCATCACAGGCTGCGGTGGCAACACCTCCAGGTTCCTTTGGGGCAGGGCTCTCTCTTTCATATGCACCATGGTCAGCGTGAAGCCTTTGTGGGAGATGGTGAGACAACAGTCTGCTACAGTAGGCAGCCAACACATGCATTTACTCATTATCACTTTTATGTTGTGTGTTGATAACAGTATTCTGCAGCTTTCTCAATACCTTGCAGGTAATTGAAAAGCAAAGGCTATAAATACAAGCAAGATGAAGCCAACAGTGCCAAGAACAAAAGAAACACTATGGAGAGCCCTTCTTGTCTGGACCATCTATGACAACAGCGTGATGCATCCACTAGGAAACTGTTCAGGTTTTGGACTCCTCAAGGCTATGAAAAGACAAACTGTGATCCACTCAGCCATCGCCTCCCAGACTGACCACTGCACATTTTTAGGAAAGAAAAGCTTCCTCATGCTATATAAGACCCACCATAAGACCAAACCTAGCCTCACACATACAGCTGCTTCTGTCACAAAAATATATTTTCTTTATATTTTCTATATAGTGAAGCTTTCAATTAAAAGCATGAAGCTTGTAATGCAAGAGAAAGAGCTCCTAGAACTCAGCACTGAAAAGACAAGAATAGTACTTAAGTTTCTTTGGCTTTCTTCATTAGATTTCTCTCATTAAGGTTTTTCACAAAAATATGCACGCATGTTCTTATTAACCAAAATGGCCACAAGTCCTTTAAGGTACACACTTTTTTCTGCAAAGAGACTGGAGAGAGGCTAAAAGAAAGCAATAAAGTCACATTTTTCTATTTTTCGGAAGCAGAGCTTAAGGAGTCACTGAACAGGTAAGGTGCTCGGTAATATACATAGAGGTGCCATAGCAGTGTCATATTCATCCAGACTGATCTTCCTGCACCCATTTTGACCTGTGTAATTTCGTCAGTCAAATTTCTTGGCGTTCTCCTAGCAAAGCATGATCACAGCAGGCATGGAAAAGCTCATTCCACATACTGCAATATACTATAAATCTTCCTATAGATGATAATAATAATAAAAAAAAAACCTTTCAGAAATTGATGCATGTTTCTGTGAGGTAAGCTGGCATCAGTCTTATCTAAAGTGGGTGGGAAAAACTGAGGTGGAATACAGTATGATTTCCCTTGAACACATAAAAGCCTTTGTCCACAGAGTTAGAAGATCACCATAGCACAACACATCTGGCAGCACTCAGTGAAGAAGCTGTCAGCTTGTCTCAAAAGAAATAAAAAATGTAATTCATCTTGGCATAAACACCCTTAAAGTTTGAACCATTACAATGTGATTGCTTCAAAAGCTTCTAAAACATTGCCAGATCTTTTCAAGAATGGGTAGAGGCAATTGGGTTTGCACTGAATTTTGGAACCAGGTCAATGAAAATGTTGAGATTTTTTCCAGTTAAAGTTGACTGGCATTTTTGCTGTCACAGTTCAGTCATAGCAAAGCATGTTGCCTCAAATAATGATCTTCACATATTTATCACGATGATAAATGTAGTTCATTTGGAAGGAGAAAATTCCGCTACTTGCTAGATAAATATATGTTATCACTAGGAATCAATTACATCTTGTGTATCCCCTGATCATTACATAGTCCGTTTTCTTAAGCAATAACTGAATAAAATACATGGATTGCTGAGAACAAGAGAGATTTGTAATTAGATATGAAGTAGGATTGTTAAAGATTTAGTGATTCTTATTATAATATCTGATATGACAGACCCATTTGCCCTTACATTTTGATGAATAGGTTTTTAGCTCTAACCTGAACAAATGCAATTTCATTAGCAGCAGAACAAGCAACCCAGTACCATCAGCTGATGTACTTCCATACCTTACAAATCTGATTCTACATAAAATGCCTTTGCCAAGTACATGACAGACCCTTGCATTAACTTGTGTTTCCTCACTGAACCCACTTCAATGCTACTAGGAGCTGTCTGCAGCAGGGATTGCTTTTGCAGCAAAACGTAAACGTGGACCCATGGTTACGAGGAACCACCGTTCCACTCACACGGTTTCTGGTTTAACTTTCCCTTTAATGTTCATTCATTTTAGCTGCTGGAAAGATTCAGCTCCAAACTGAGAGGCATGCATGGAGATATCTGCACATGGGTATGCACTTACACCCTGGCTCTCACAGCCATCAGCAGAGGTTTAGGCAAGACAGTCAGGGGAGACCAGAGTGCGACTCGGCTCCCCTGGGACAGACACCTCTGCATGGGCAGCTTGCCTCTGCTGAAGGAAAGGCTTCAGTGCAGAGGGAGATGATGGGGCATGTGCAGAAGGTGTTGTAAAGAATAAGAGTGAAAGTAAAATTACTGCAGGGGAATCGAGAGCATGGGGATGTGCAGAGAAAGGAAGAGTGTACAAAACCACAATGAACCAAACTCTTACCCCTTGTGCTGCTCAGAAAATGTTTCATTCCACCTTTCAAACGACAGCATTTCAGATCTGGAGCTAGATCTAATCTTTTGGGAAAATGCCTTGAAACAGAAGTTCAAAATCTGTAAATCCATACCTGTATGAAGACAGTTCGTACCCAAAATCAGATGTTCAATATTAAAACATTCAGAATTTATTGCTGCTTATGCAACTGAAATTCCACTTTCTTGCACCTACTTGTTTCACTCGTCTGGCCAGTCATCACCCAGGAAGTCTGCACTAACGAAGCACAGAGCCATCACTCGCCAGACTGCCTACTGTTCAAAAAGCACACTGCACAAAGCATAGATTGGGTAACTCAAAGGGCAATTTTCAGATCCCAGTTCTGGGGAAATTTGCATGAGAACAGCAGAAGGGCCAGGTCAAGCTTCAGAATTATTCGCTCACCCATGCTACTAATTAAACACGTCAGCTATTTAAAATTTGGAAAAAATAACACTGCAGTAACACCTTTTTTCCCTCTTGGCCACCTTCTTGGGAATATTTCTTCCAAAACAGAATCCAACCTGTGATAGACACTGAAACATGAAAAACATCTGTCCAGTTCCTTATTTTTTGAAGGAGAATTTGGGGCATTCTTGACAGTGACGTTTCTTGCAGCTCTACATGTACTAAATTCTGCAGCCACTTCATCTCAGTTGCCATTTAGATTCATGGCAGGCTGACAGATGCAGATGTCTTCTTTGTACCGGTCATTTGCTGTACCTATAATATCATGCCATCACAAAAGTGATGATAAAGAGACTGCTGTTTCTGAGCATTCTCACATTGTATGGGTCAAGTATATAAAATTGCTGTAGACTGTGAAGACTGCTATCCAGGAACTCTCCTACCTGTGATTCAGGTTCAATCAGCTGAGGGTCTTCCACCTTGAGACTGCATATCCAGGCTGCTGTCAAGCACCAGGTCTCCTGTCTCCACAAGATTTACATCCAGCATTTTCCTTCTGTCCCAGTAATTGAAGTCTTGGTGCAGTACATGACTGTATCACCTACAGTAACCACCTTTTTTCTACATTTGTCATCTCTAGCAAATCAGAAAGGTGACTGTGGTGTTACACAGACAGTAAACTTTGTCCTTCTGTCTGAAAAACAAAAGTACATTTCATTATGATTACAAATTCTACTGTGGCTTAGAGGAAGTAATGGTAACAACTGGACAGCAAGAGTAGTCCTGCGTCTTTTTCTTTTAGAATGTTATATATACTTACACAAAAGATAGTAGAGCATCAAATCTCCAGTGGAGCCCATAGCAACTGGAAAAACAACATGTGCCGCTTTATGTTACCTGCATGTTTTCTATTGTATTACTCTTAAATCATAGCAGTTACAGGTAATTAGTAATTGCTAGTTTCTATTAACATTTTAAAAAACCATCAAGAACAGCTCCTTTTTAACAATGGTGCATTTCAACTAGCTTGCCCAGGATTCTTGTTTCTATGGCCTGGGCTTGACAGACTAAGAATACACCCAGCTGGTTTTCAAACCAACACTTTCAATAGTCTGGGGAAGGGCTGTGTGACTTGTCATAAAAACAGCTGCCTCTGTCTCCCCAACCAGCCAGGAATAAGCTGAAGAGAACAAAACCTTGAATGAAAACACCTCGACTTTTCATGCAAGGACAAAAGGTGGTCATTATGCATACCAGGAAGGTTCTTTTATAGCTGGTAATTACATATAAATTGGAGACTTATAATAAAAAAAAATCATTTCTCTCTTCATTTACCTAAAATGTGATTTCTACAGCCATTATATAATTACTGGTATTTTTCAGTAACGTTATTAAGAACAAATGAGCTAGTGTTTCTGAAAGAATCATAAAGACGCAAATACTGAAAGTTCCTTATTAGAACTGGTTGTTCAGCATGAAGCAAGTAGCAGGAAAATAATCTTTTCTTGAAAACCACAAACTGAACTTTTTTCAGTGTTGAAAAAGGATCAATTTCTATCTTTCTACTATCAAGAAATAAATTATCCCTATTATATCTGACACATTATTTCAAGCTGTCCATTTTTTTACAGTTTCTCATTTGTTCAGAAAATGTCTACCAGCTACCGACCTCCAGCAGCAAGCCTAAAATAAGATGTAGAAAGATCAAAAAAATTCCAAAAATAACAGGAACGGCTCCCTGCTGTCACTACTCTTCCAGAAGATGTCAGTCCACCATGAAATAAATGTTATTCATGACACTTAGTCAAGCACTCCTTCCCATGTGCAAGTTTGAAATGTTTAAGTCTAAGCAACAGTAAGCAATGTCTTAGTGAAAGAATATAAAAATAAAGAATAACCATCTTCTAGGAGATACTTATATCTCCATGAACTACAGCCTAGATAGCTTTTAGACAGCTAAGTTAGATGATATACCTCACCATGGTGAGCAATTTCAGGTATCCTGGAGAATGAAAATCCATACTAAATATTACATATATAGGGGAACAAAAGGAGTGATACAGACAACAAAAAGGAGAGAAAGACTTGTCTGTATTTCAAGGGAGAAGGACAATTGGAATCAGATGCATGAATGTCATCACCCAGTCCACCAGTAACTTCATTTATCTGGTAGTGTTTCTGTAAATGGACAAAAACAGTCAGAAGCACAAGAAATGCAGAAGTAAATATCCAGTCCTCCAGGACATTCTCTGTTGGTAGAAGGTGAAACAACTCACATCTCCCCAAGAGCCCCGGGGCACTGCTGTCAGCATTTCCAGTGGATTCCTGCTGTCCTGAGCTACCCTGGGCCACAAGAGCAGCAGAAGGCTCCAAACAAAAAAAATAACATAACCCAAAATGTGGGAAAGCAGACAGAAATCCATTGCATGGGCTCAATGGCAGTCCATCAAACTCATGTTTCCCTTCCCCCAGGCCACTCTCTGGTCCACCAGATGCTTCTGCCTACTGAGGGCTCCCTCCCAGGGCTGGAAGCCATTTTTCTTCCAGTAGGAAGCGACAAGTTAGACCTGAACTGATGATAAGAAATTAAGGTTTCACTACCGGGAGGAAGGGGTGAGCAAGATACCTAATTTTCAAGAAAAGGTATTTATTACTTTTTTAAAAGAATGCAAGGGTTTTTTAATTATAGCAAATAACTTTTTTGACGCATTATAATTCATCTGACTCCTTGAAAATTTCATATCTCCCACTTACTCCACTAATGATAGGAAGATGCTCTGTCCATCGCTGACTCAGACTGTTGAAGTGGTTTCTTCCCTGCTAATGGCTAATCATCCTGGTTTAGCATAATTTTGTTGCCTTGCTCTTTCTCTTGTGATTATGTGTAGAGTTTTAGTACCTTTTGTGATACTATTCCTTATTTGTAATGGCACCAAAAAGCTTGGAGTAAAATTACGTACATCTTAGTTTTAGTCTTATATTTTGAGACTTACTTTTAATACAGTGTTAAAATAGTTTAAAACATAGTTTTAAAATAGTTTTAATCTTATATTTTAAAATTCATAGTAGCATCTTAAATTTGCCTGTGACTACATCTCCAGTATTTGCCATAGCACACAGAAGTCAGTCTTATGAATTTTCAATCTACTAGCAGGAAAAAAATCACAACTTATTGATCAAGTTATGTGATACATATGCTAAATATGACAAATATGTGAGTACCTGAAAAAGCATTCACAGGCTTGTATGGACTTCATGGGTTCTTCAGTAAGACCCTTTCACTGGATTCACATCAAACACAACATTAATTTACAAATTAATGTCTTTTTTTTTGTTTGATCACAAAATGCACCTTATTTACATGTCTGGTTTTGCACTGAAGTATTTACCAGTCTTCTTTAGCTGGTATAAGCAACCTGGTACTTGCTATCTGACACAAGACACTTATGAGTGAGTACGGCTGAGAGAATGAGGGGGAAGTTTTATGAAAGTGGAGCCTGGGTACAATAAATAGGTCACAGAAAAAAATGAAAGGTGGCAAATCAAAAACAAAATGATGTGTATGTGCATATGATGCATGGGGTTATGGCTGTCTTTGAAAAATGTTTATTCTTGCTCTTGAGCCCAGCTGCCAGACTGCAGTTTTCCAGTGCGTGTTTAGAGTGCACCTTTGCATGATCACTCTGTTTTCTGTTTCAGTTTGTGCCTATTGCCTCTTGTCCTGTCACTGCGTACCACTGCGAAGTGCCTGGCTTTGCCTTCTTTAATCACTCCCATCAGGCATATGTACACATTGATCAGATCCTCCTGAGCCTTTTCTTCTCCAGGCTGAACAACTCCAGCTCTTTTAGCCTCTACTCATATGCCAGATGCTCCAGTTCCTTAATCATCTCCATAGCCCTTCACCGGACTCACTCCAGTAAGTCCTTGTCTCTCTTGCACTGAGAGGCCCACACCTGGACCCAGCACACCAGACGTGTCTCACCAGGGCTGACTAAATAGGAAGGATCACCTCCCTGCTGGTGATGCTCTGCCTAATCCAGCCCAGGAGAATGCTGGCCACCTTTGCTGTGAGGGCACACTGCTGGATCACATTCAATTTGTTGTCCACCAGGACTCCCAAGTCATTCCCTGTAAAGCTTCTTTCCAGACCATTGGTCCCAACATGTAGTGGTGTATGGAGTTATTCCTTCCCAGTGGCAGGACCTGCATTTCATTTTGTTGAACTTGCAAGACTCCTCTCAAACCATTTCTTGAACCTGCCAAGGTCCTTTTGAACTGCAGCACAACCATCTGGTCTATAATCACTCCTCCCAGTTTAGCATCATCTGCAAACTTGCTGAGGGTGCACTCTACCCCATCGTCCAGGTCATTAATGAAAATGTTATTGATGAAGATCATTGGCTCCAGTACTGACGCCTGGGACACACTGCTACTGACTGGCCTCCAGCTGGACTTCAAGTTGCTGATCACAACCTTTTGAGATCATCAGTTCAGAAAGTTTTCCGTTTATTTAGGTCATTCTTCATCAGTTTGTCAGTGAGAGCGTTGTAGGAGATGGTGTCAGATGCTTTGCTAATGTCAAGGTAAACAATTGCGCAAGACGTTCTCATTCTTTTAACTATGATCAGCCACAGCTCCAATGCATTTACCAAGTCTCCCAAGCCCTGAGCAACCTGGCCTGAACAACCGGCACAGACCCTGCCAAGAGCACGAGACTGGGCTGGATGGCCTCCTGAATGAGCCCATGATTCGTTATAGCAAAAACAGCTGAATTGCTTCCCCCCAAGACCAGGACCCAGGGCTAGGCTCTTCCTGCTATGGAAAGGAGCTGGGATGGGAGAGCTGGGGAACTGCCATGCTTGTCCTGTTGGGCAGAAGGAGGACAAGAAAGATGAAGGCAGCAAACGCTGCTGCTGGGAGGGTCATTTCCCACATTCAGCACTGAGCTGCTGCACCAGCCCAGCTTCCCACAGCCCAGCACCCACCACACCGGCTGTGGGAGCCCCTCACGTCGGCCTCAGCAGTCTGCTGCTCTGGGTGAGCCCACCTGATCATAAAGAGCTCCGGCTTACAGCGCTCCTTTCTGACTGTCAAAGAACATTTCCTGGTTGCAGGAGTGAAGGTAAAGCCAGAGGATTAAATCTAGAAGAAAAACAGCAGAAAGTGGCAAATAACAAGAAAAGAACAGCTGACCATGCAGGCTTAGCAGTGTGCAAAAAGTTGTTTTTTTTCTAATATTTTCTATTGTTTGCCCAGAGATGATAGACTTTCAATAGCCTAGAGTGCAGTGGGGAAGGAATGCAGTTATTAGATTGTGCTAAAGAAACTCAAAGAATATGAGATCCTAGAAAAAAAGATACTTCTAAAAGACAAGATTATTTTTTTTTTAAATCTCAGGCTGGTGATTTCTTTTTATCATTTATCATGCCTGAGACTGTTGAGTCAGACATGCGGTATTGTAATGTCTGTGGCAACATTAACCCAAAATCTGCTTATAACAAGGATCAGAAACACAAAATTGAAAAAGTAACAGTTAGGTGATTCTCATCTAGATTTCTAAAGGTTGCAGAACCAGACTGTAAGCTTTAAAGGGAATATAAATAATGGTACAGGGAATTGAAAGGCAAAGGCAGAGAAAACGTTACCCTGAAGAGGTCATAAATTGCAAAAGTAGGTATCCGGTGAACAGACAGTATCTGACATTATGGTGAAAGTCTGTGTAAACTTGACTAAGTTATGTTGAACACAGACAGATAAAACTGAGATAACGGAGAAATCAAGAAATCACTCGTTAATGTGGTAAGATAAAATAAAATCTCAAAAAGATAACATTCATAAGAATTTTGGGAAATTGAGCATGCACTTGCAGGTTGAAAGCATTCCAGATGTTAAATCTTGTTGGTCATTTTAATATTATTATGAGGTTGTTAATTTGAGTTGTCCCTGTGAGCACATCCAGGACTAAATCATCCTTCTCCACTCACAACGCATGGCACTTTTGGAGGCTCCTAGTCACATTCATGCTGTCCCAAACATGTCTCACTGTCCTGTGAGGTCTTACTGCACACTTGGCAAGCCTCTTCCTGCTGGGCTGTCCACAGCCATTGCTGTACCACGTGTGTGCTTCACAGCCTTTATGACAGACGTGTCATTACTTTTTGTTATAAACCAGAACTAAGAAAGAGTGCCATTGGAAACAGGACATTTCGGTGGGTTATCAGCCTTTTCTGTGCTCTTCCCGTGGTTTGAATTATTGACAAGATACACAAAGCAGTGAACATCTGCTCTGTAGGACCGGCTCATCCCAGCGCAGGCGGCTCCTGCAGGGATGCGGCACACTGTCACATCTCATGGTGTTCATTTGTCATCTCCCCAGCACGTGTCCTCAAGCCTGGGCTCCCTCTCCTCGGAGGGAGCCCGTGAGCCTGGCTCAGCATCAGTAGCGCTCGCTGTTACCCAGGGACATGGCCAAGGCTGGTGGGGAATCAGGGGCCTTCTCTGATTAGTGTATGTTCAGTTGAACCCTGAAGCTAAGGTCCTTCCCCAGGGCACTGATTCAGAAGACAAGATACATGTCAACAAGTAAGATGTATTTTATTTCTGCCAGAAACCTCTACTACAGTCTGATACCATAATATCTACCCAAAGAGATCACAGGCAAGGAGCAGGGCCTTTTAACACCCCCTCATGATTATCTAACTCATTTCACAGAGAGTGATCTGCCTCTCAGTTTCAGACACCCTGAAGTCGGCCACTTACAGAGTCAGGCTCAATCCACTGAGCTGGGGGCAGGAGACCTAAGGAAAAACAGCAAAGTCCAGAGACGTCGCTCAAAGGAAACATCCCACAAAACCCAGATCTCTCCTTCTGAGCCATTAAAACTGAGAACTGATTTCCTAGGCAGCCAGGAAAGAAAACTGTTAGAACAACCTCAGTCAAGCTGCCCTCTTATACAAAAATCCTGAAAAAATAATTTCCCTCAAACTTTTCCTAAGATCTTCCAACTGTTTTTTCTAGCTGAGTCTACAAGGGAGAATGGGCACCCCTTACTGGGACAAGCAGAAACGGGTGTAAAGCAAAGTTTGGAGCTGCAGAAGGGCAGAACTGAAAATCAATCATTCAAGCCTAAAAACCTTCATTATTGTGCACACTTAAGACATCTTCCTAAGTTAATTTTAAAGGCATCTGAGAAAACCAGAATTATGACAAAAAAGTGATTACTGCAGTCATGTTTGCAGTGAAATTCTTGTGGATATATAACAATTCTGTACAAACAGTGTTAAAATTGTTTAAGCAACATTTAGAAGAGCTGGACAGTCCAATATGGATCCCTACTTGATCCTACCCAAGGCCAGAGCAAAATGCTCAATGCTGATGTCATCGAACATTCTGGACTGTTTTACAATATAAAATGTGGAAAGAGGTATCTGTCATGAAAAAGATGGTTTAAAAAATGGTTTGGAAATAGACAAAAGGGGGCAAGTGCAAGCTGACTGGTTAAGAAGGTCTATCTGTGTATTAGCAATACAAAGGACCCAAATGAATATATCCTGCTCCTCATGGCTTAAAACTTGACCCAGTAACTGAAGCAAGAACTACAAACTGTCTTGGCTTCTTCGAAAGAGCTAGAGCTAACTCTACTGAAGAGCCAAAACTCAAGTTAAACTCTACTAAAGAACTACTTCACATTGAGAGCTCAAAAGAACTAATTCTGCTGAAGAGCACTGAAGTAAACTACCAGTGATTTCTATTTAAGATTTAAAAAATCTTTCATGTACGACATCCAGGGTTTAATCAAAAAACCAACAGCTTTAGCTCAACATCATTACTGGTTACCATTTTCCTCATAACTTTTGTTTTCTTCTGCTTGATTTGTGTTCTGCAACACCTTCTCTGTCCCCAAAGGCCAAGCCCCTAACAAGGACTTGGTCTTGCAGGGCATAAGATGCATTTCCATTATTAACAATATAATGTGGTCCAACATGAGTATCTTGCACTGTTGAGCATTTTTTATTTTACCAAGCAGAGAGTTGTTACTTACATGTAGTTCATTCTCAGTATTTGGGCAAGATCCATACAAGAGCACACAGAACTGGCACTTATTTCTTGTATGATTTCTTTCTTTTTACACTTTAACCTTCTCCGCTAGGGAAAACAAAACACTTGCGGTCCCATAAGCCTTTTAACTAGCAACTTGCAAAATTTAGAAAAAAGAAAGATTGCCAGAAAATAAATTGGATGTGGGGAGCAGGAAAAGGGGGCCGTTTGAGCCAGGCAAGGCAGGCAAGAAATGAACTAGGAAAGCTAGGAAAAAGACAACAGGAGCTAATTTGCACAAGACCTTGAAGGAAAGAACAAGGAGTCTGAACTATATGTGGAAAAGCTAAAACACAAGAGATTTCTCCATAAACATTCACGCTGAGGGAATATTTAAAAGCCTTAATAAGATACAAGTTTGGGTAACGCTTTAATTGCCTTTCTGAGAGAATGACTCAGGTGATCCAAGACTCAGGACTGTTCTTCATATTGTTTTCCCCATCTGCAGAGTCACTAAATACTTATGCTATTATTGTGACTGAGGTCTCATTTCTGAGGAATTTCAGCAACACCTGGATATACTGACATTAACTGTGGTTCAGTGATTAAACTTCCCGCAGTTGCTTTAGTAACCACTTCTTTGATAGGATTAAACAATTCTGTCACTTTTTTGGAAACCCCACTAGTCTCTACTTCACTAGTCCACTGGTTTATTAGTAATAATTCTTCATACTTACTAATGCACTGACCACCAAAACCCAGCACTGATCGCAGGACATGCCTTCTGAGGTGATATTTGAGAATGTCTTTGCAAATATATCCTAGTTCTCCTCAGTGTTTGAGCAGGCATTTTTCTCCGTTGAGTATCGAATCAGCACCTGATGAAGGATCCCAAGAGGGTATTTCTCCATTCCAGAAAAGGCCTCTGGAAGGGCTGTGGTGACACTGCCTCTTTCATCCTCTAGGTCTTGTATAAGGCAAACGAGCTATAGTTTTGCATGTCTCTTGATCTATGCCTTTCCTAAAAGCAGAAATGTCTCTTCAGGATCTAAGCTAACAGAGTGTAACAAAGGTTCTTACTGTCAAGGCACAAATCAGCTTATTTTGCAAACTACCGCATCTGGAATTTTCAAAAGAGCCCTGAAAAGTTATGCACCAAATGTCCATTGCAATTCCTCAAGAGTCAGACACCGAGCTCCTTGAGTAATGCTTCAGCCAACAAACTCAATTATGCTGACATACAGGTGATGTGACTGGAGCTGACTGTACTCTAACAATGTCTCATACTGGATATAGGCAGGAGAGCACAAGGGCAGGAAAACGTTAGAAGCCATGTGGCACCCTATGCTTTGATAGTTGTGTATGGTCACTTCTGCAGCTCTCTTACCTCTAGCAGCTTTAGGTGCCAGGCTGCAAATAGGCACCTCAGGTGAGCCCAAAGACCTGCTGAGCGGCAGTCTGAGCGCAGGTCGAAACATGCACCCTTCTGTGCATGTCCAAATACCACTTTTTCATGGAAACGCATCATACAGCCAGCACATGGCAGACAAATTCACTCCAGAGTCCACCCCAGGAAGGGCCCTGTCACATGCCAAAAGGGCAGACAGGATTTGTAAGCAGCTGGAGTCCAGCTTGTCTTTTTAGTTGCATGGCTGTACCTGCCAAAGCCAAGTCCAGCAGTGCTGACACACCGACTTGGATCAGGAAAAGTGCCACACTTTTGGGATGCTGTAGACAGAGGCTCTAGTACAAAAGATAAATGAAGTTTGTGTAAACTCCTATTACCTCTATAGGTATATATATCTGCTATACATATTCTTTAGATAAAATGCACCTTTTAGAACTGACTGTAATGCTGTCACTCTATCCCTTGTTAGCTTTGGCATCCTTCGTAAGCACGATAGATAGAAGCAATTCTGAAAGTCTTGGAAGGGTGCAGAGGAGACATCAGGAAACGCATGCACACCACGGAAGACTATGCCAAAACAAATGAGTTTATAAAGATCACTTTGCTATGTAGTCTATTTGAACATCGTACATGCCATGTCTTTCACCATATATTCTTCAGACTATAAATAAATCAAATTGACATATATTCACAATCTAGCACCATCTGCTGCATAAAAGAGGAAGGCATTTTAAAAGCAAAAAAAGATCTGTTCCTTTTCTTACACGAGACATCTTAATCAGTGAAATGTACTCCTGTTTTTACAAATGTGTAGCTTGACTTTAAATATAACAAGTATTTGAAAAGAACCATTTGAGGAAACCTTTCTGACTATGGATTCTCATTTACTATTACTTTCTGCACTGCATTAAAATTCATTTATCTACAAAACGCTAAGCTGAGAGCAAGAAGCAGAAAGGTCTTGTTTGAAGTGTGGTGAATCAGACTTTTGAGGAAGAAATGCATATAATCAGAGGTAAGGGTTATGTTTTATATATAAATTCTCCTAATTTAAGATAAACATTAGATTTAACAATTGACACAAATAATTATCTGCATCATCATGTAGTGTTTTAATTTGGTAGTTATATTTTTCAACTGTTGTATATATACCCTTACAACAGGTCTTTTTTTTTTCATTAGCTATGACAAAAGCAGGAGGTATTATTCCCAACAAATTTCACTCAGGAACAAAAGTTATACATTTCTTTCCTTTTATTATTATTTTTATATATACTTTTTTTTTTCCCCCCTGAAATTACAAGTGTCTCTATCTCTTTTTAAAGTTTTTGGAAGATCGTGGCGAAGCATAGAGACATATTTTAAAATTCATACAGCCTGCCTCAAAAAATTAAGCTTAAGCAACTTTGTTGCTCCACATGACAGTAAAATTAACTCATTCAGAAACTTAACTCTCCTTCTTGTGCATTCTCAACAGGATACTTCAGTCCTGTGTTGTGACTAGCAGGATCTTTGGTGAAGCACCTCTGAAAACCCGGGTATCCAGCCTCTTTGATTTTTCAATAAATGTACTTTTTAAAAATATTTTAAAAGTACACTTTCTAGCTTTTTGATCATTTCTTTTGGTGAGCTACTGCATAGTTTACAGTACTAGAAAAGGGAAAAGTGGAACTTCTACACAGATAAATAGGAATCAGAGCTCAAATGTATTTTTAGTACTCTTCTGAATTGAGCTAAAAAAAAAATCGCTCATGCTATAAGAACCAGTCATATGCTCCAAAGTTAAAGACAAGCTCCAGGTGCTCTGACTCATCAGCAGGTTTTACAAACAACAAAGGAGCACAAAGGCTTCACCTCTGCTCATTCTTCGTAATGTTTTCCCCACGCAACTGTGTATTCATCTGCAAGGAGGCTAAAGTGATGCAAACAGCAAAAAAGCTATGAATTATTCCTTAGCACTCTGGACCTTAGTTTATTGATGCTGTCTTTCTAAATCACATTTTCTCGATTTCAGATCAGGACTTCAAATTACCTGCTACCAAATCACTCTCCTCAGGGTCAAGCAGTCTACAATTTCTAAAAAGAACTTAAACACAAGCCCTTCCATTGCCTTTGAAACAGGATAATGCATTCCAGAGCAAAACAGATAAAAAAATTATGAAACATTAAACATCAAAAAAACCACACCCAGCTGCAAGTCTACTGAAAAACCTTGTGAACTTTGCTCATAGTTTTCCATAATATTTCAGAATATCATATCTAAACGTAGCTGAATATATACCTCAGATCTAGTGATCTATTTCTTCCACTGTTTTTTCAGTTGCTAAGAAATATCTTTCTCCTGTCTCTTGTAAAATACAAGTTTATAACCTCCCATGTGCTGTAGGGAATCATTCCTCATTGGACTGACTTTGAATATACCTGAAAGTATTTTGTTGCTCCTAGATTTTATCTGCTATGGTCCAATGAACTTCAGTGAGCTTGAACTCAACCTTGACATGTTGCTCTTTACCTTCAGGTGATAATTCAGAAAGTAACTGCTCACAGTCAAGTTTGAAATCATTCTTTTCAGACAGTTTTGAGGAAAACAAAACGATCAAAAGCAATTCTTGACCTTCACCATTCCCTGACCTGAAGCCAAGTGCAGTTAGATTCTCTCCCATCCTCATGTCTCCCCGTCACATAAGACAGTTGAATCCAAGGCTTGCTGCTCATTTCACCAAGTGCAGGTCTGGGGATTCTTTTTTTTATTGAAAATACAGCTTACTAATGCAGCAACTATTACAAAATGTACTTCCAAGCACATAACTTCTAGTGAAAACAGAAAAACAGTTCCCTGAAAATATTTTCAGCATGAATGCACCCTAATGAATTCATAGGCTTTTCTGAATCAATAAATCATTTCTTTGCCACATCAGCGTTGCAGTTGTAGAAAGGGACTCTTAAGAACACGCACGTTTTCATACCTGTAGCAGAGCTTTCTGATCAGATGACATCTGTGCATGTGTGAATCTGAAAGATTAGCTTAATGCAAAACGCTTTGAAACTATATCCCTTGATTTATATAAAGCCATTCCCATGCTCTGAAGTGACCAAGTCCTCCCTGAGTGTTGCACTAGGAAGCATTCAAAAACCTAAACTCATTTGCATTACAGCAGGCTACATGTATCTCACCTGTATGTCAATGAACTTGGCAAGTTTTAAATCAGTCCCACTAGCTTCACCGAGAAGAGCAGGTATTCAACAACTTTGCAAAATCAGGTGATTTGATGGGTTGCTTAAAGCTGTAAATTCAAGCCTTGTGTTTAAACCCATGCAGCAACTTTGGAGGAGTAAGACCTAGATCCCTGGTCTGTAAGACCCTGCCCTACAGCTTCGTCATTCACAGTGCTATTGATCTGCCATGTGCATCCTTGGACTATGGACACAACAGTAATTTACAACATTAACTAGTAGGATACATGGCAGAGTTTCATACTGCGACCAAGATCAGTTGGAAACCAAAATTACCCCCAGGATCTTTACAGTCTGGTTCTTGGCAATGCTTTGCGCCTCCTGCCAGATGCACCCAGGCTTCTTGATGCTGTCTCAATCAACAGGATAACATAGGAGAAGTCAAAAATCTCCAAAACTGTTTCTCAAATTTTAAAAAAATGGGAGGTTAATCAAATCAAATCAAATGTTTCTACAAGAATACCTGAGACAGCATGAATTTTTAGAAACTGAAAGACCAGTTTCCCAAATGTTTAGACTAGTTTCTAATAATGTCCAAAAGCCACCCTAGTGCATGTATTCTTCTTTGCTCTTGACTTGCTGCAAGCAAATAACGTTCTGTTCTTCACTCACAAAATGCACTCAGAAAACTTCAGTTCTCCCAGAGAAAATAAAGTAGGGAAATCTTGTCATTTAACCTCTATGGCCCTTGAGCAAACAAACGTCTCAATGAGTAATACTTAAAGGTGGTAATTTTTCTTCAGCCTCGCCACCATTCTCTCCGCCTATGCATTCCACTTTGCGTGGATCAAAACAGCATGTTTTTTCTCATCTAGAAAGCTCTTTTTCCCTGTGAATGTGGTTAATTATTTTCCCCGCATTACAAAATGCAGAGGACATACTTGCTTTACTGCAGCTACCAATAACTGCAAATCCAGAAACTAAAACCGTTTGTTCTTTCTTTTCCCAGGTGCAAATGTCAGTCACTATGTCAGCCAGCCAGCAGCAGTGGTGGACCTAGAGACGCAAAATCCAGAGCGCATTGCGCCAGGGCTGGGTCTGCCGTCAGCTCTGCGCGTAACCTGCGACCCGCAGGTTTTCCATCTCCTTTCAGACCCAAATTTGCCTCCGAGGAAACCGAAGGGCGCAGGAACCGCCATGACTGGCATACGACTCAATGACCCCACGGGCTGCATCCCACCGGGCCGGAGGCCAACCCGCCGCGCCCAGGGGAGGATGCTCCCGGGCCCGCCCCGCGCCCCGCCCGCCGAGGCGCCGGAGGGACGGGCGGGGGGGAGCAGCGGGCGGGAGGGCGGGGAGCACGGCTCGGCGGCAGAGGTCCGTGAAGAAGCCGGGGGGGACGGCAGGCTCGAGGGACCTGCGGGGGCCACCCCAGGCTGAGCCCCGGCCCGCCCCCCGCCGCCGCCTGAGCACCCGCTCACCGCTCCCGACACCGCCCGACAGCTGCCGGGCCTGGCCCCGCCCCCCGCCTCTTATTGGTCGATTCCCGCCCCGCCCCCTCCGCCTTGGTGCCCGCCAGCCGGGCCGGAGGAACCACAGCTCCCAGCGTGCCGCGGGGCAGCCCCGCCCGCCGCCAGCCAATCCAGAGCGCAGCCGCTGACACCGCCTCCTAACGAGAGCGGGGATGGGGGGCGGGCGGTGACGTCACGGCGGGGGGCTCTCCGCAATGC
>JAVJGI010000062.1:138876-152181 GCA_035590275.1 Ibycter americanus
GGCCCGGGCCGGCGGCCCCCAACCAGCTGTGCGGTGCAGACGAGATGCGGGTGGGATATTAAACCAGCTTTTGAATAGTAATGCAGGTTCTATGGGAACCCGGGCAGATGACAGGAGCTCGATTTGGTATTCGTATTGTTAATCTCGAGCGTCAGCCCAGATCGGATCCAAACACGTTTTGTGCTTGTTAAAAATTCCAGCGTAGGGGCTGAGATTTTTTTTCTCTTTTAGCCCAGCTTCAATTGGAGGCGAAACTTGCCGCATAAAGTATTCAAAGTCTGTCTAAAGTTGCCTTTTAACCGGATTCTCCCCCTCCCGCAGCCCCCACCGTATCTCTTGGTTCTTTCGGTTGACATGGTGCAAATAAAAGTCAGTAAACTTGTTGCTGAATTGCAATGTTTCGGTGTACCTTATAAATTCATACCTTTTCTCCCTCGATCGCCTCAGAATGAGCCCCTGCCTCAATTCGATTTTCCTTGCTGTTGGGCACATTTAGGAGAGAGTCTATTTGTGAAGTTCATTTCTAGGCAAATGTATTCAAGAGCTGATTGGGATGAATAGGACCGTGTGTCAGCCGCCCCTAATTGGGATTAAAGCACTTCGGACCATATGCAGAGAGTGACAGAAATTCTCAGGTTTCATTGTGCTCAGACTTCCACCCGCCTGGACACTCCCCCTGGAAAAGGGGGATTTAGAAAGATTTCAGAGAGAAACTGAGGAAATAAAGGAGACGCAGAAAATGACCGGGCTAATGTCCCTCTGCGGGGCTGCCAGCGTGGCGACTGCCGGGGACAACGACAGGCAGCGGCGGGCAGTGGCAAGGCCCGGCGGGGCGGCGGGGCCGGGAGCGGAGCTGGAGCCGGGTTTCCCTGCGGAGGGAAGGGAAGCGACCCTCGGCGCTCCCACGCCCGGCTCGTATTCGGGCTGAGAAACGCTGGGGGCTCTATGGGATGGGGATGAAAAACCCCACGGGGAAACTTCCCCGGGTGTTTCTAGCCTAAGGAACAGGCTCCCCGGGGAGGAGGGAGGCAGGGAGGGAGGGAGGGGAGATGTGAGCCACAGGCAGGGGCCGCTCCCTGCCCAAGCCCAGCACCGGTATCAGGGGAATGAGGTTTTTGGAAATGTGGCCCTGCTGCAGCAGGGGCTGGCCGGGGGCTGTACGCCCTGCGCCGGGCCTACCTGATCTCGTGGAAGATGCCCACGGCCAGGGGATTAGATTAATTATCTTTAAAGGTTCCTTCCGACACAAACCACTCCGTGAGCCTATGTTTTTAACCCAAAGCTGCTGCACGTCCATACCCACCCACCGCCCTCTCTGCCCGCCCATCCATCTGGGTGCCAGCTGTGCACGGGTGGCCCTGGCAGGGTGAAGCATCCCGCCGCTGAAGGCTCCGCACTTGTGTGTGTGTGTAGCTGTAGTGAGAGGCAACGTTCAAAGCCCAGGCCTGGCCCTCACACTGTGACTAATCCGGGTGTGATGAGGTCGTCTGGAGGCGGCAGCCCAAAACCTGGTGCTAAAAAATAAGAGCCTGTACCGCTATCAGGGCCTTTGTTCGCAGAGGCTACTTTGTGCCAGCGAGGTGGCCGAAAGCTGGTGACCGTCTGCTGCTCTCGGCCTCTCCACGCTCTTCTGCAAAGTACCCATCGCCCCGACGGGGCGGGTTTGTGCCGATGTCCCCCGCCAGCCCGTGTGCCGCTGGGGGCACAGCCCATGTCCCGGCAGGTTCACGCCCTGCTGCCGTCCCCGCGGGCTCCGGGAGGGCTCCCCATCGCTGGGCGACACGGACACAACTTGCCCCGGCGATACAGAGCTGGGTGCCCCCCGGCACGGGAAATACGCTGGCACTGTCTGCAGGCTGGTCCGTAGCGGTGGGAAGGGTCGTGCCCGCACCCATGGCTAGGCGATAACGCCGCTCACTTACGCGGGCACCTTGCCGTGCCCTGTGGGTCTGGCCGGGTGCGGAGAGGACCCCAGTGGGGTCCAAGTCGGGGAGGGGCTGACCCGAGCCGAAGCGTGCCCGGTGTCCTGGGCATGGTGCTCTCTTTCCAGCGCTGAACTGGACTCGGGATGCGACATGCAAAGTCCGGCTGGCCTGGAGAGAAGCAGTGTGACTGTTAACAGCAAATGTTTGATGAAGTCCCAGATCAAGGACTGAGGTCCATTCTCTGGTGTGGGTTTGCCCCTTCCTGGTAAGTGGGAGGTCTGGTTCAGAGGGCCGGGCCGGGCAGGGCGAAGCGGAGCCCTCCGCGCCCGCCCCCGCACCGCCGGGCACCCGACGTTCCTATTTCTGCCAGACAAAGAGCGGGAGGGGGAGGCGGCGGGAGGGGCGGCGGGCACGGTCGTGCGTGGCCGTGTGCGTGGGTCGGGGCACAGTGGCCGCCGCTGAGCCCGGGGTAAGCCCAGTCCCTGACCCAATTTCGCCGCAACCGCGTTGGCTACGGGCCGGGGGAAATGCACAGCCCTGACGTGCCTCCGCCCCCAGAGGACTGCGATATTTAAATAAAAAAGGAAAGAGCATCCCCGCGCCAGCCGGCAGCGCTGCCCCAGCTTTCCCGGGGAGGGGGGGCGGGGGGGAGGCGGCAGGTTTGCCAGCGCAGCCAGAGCGCAGCCGGGGCGACCTGCCTTTGCCGCCCCCCCACCCGCCCTGGGAAGGGATACCCGGGCGGCCCCGCTGCCCGGAGGCTGCTTCTCGGGTTAAAGGCACTGCTGCGCGCATCTGCCTACAGCTATAGCATCTCGTCTATACGTATTACGCCTATATCCACAGGCACCTCAGAGGGAGGAGGGATGAGAGTTTGCCGGTGTGTCCGTACATACGCACCCGGGTATGTCTGTGCGTACGCACACACGTACAGATTGATATATAAGCTGCTATGCTGGAGTTACTACAATCCTGTTTTTTCCATGGGTTTCGTGACAGGAGCGCAGGGAGGAAGGCCCTTCCTCTCCCTCCTGGCCGCCCCTGAGCGACAGGGCTGTGACTTCTGGAAAAGCATGCTGTGTGCATACAGAGCCAGGGGTTACCGAACGCGTACCCGACCGATGCGCTAGGAAGCATCCGCAAAGGTCTGCGCGGCGCCGAGGAACCGAGCTGTCCCTGTGCTCCGGAGAGGAGCAGAACGTGCTCCCCTCCCTCCCCGTCCTCCAGCGTCAAAAATATCCCCGGGAATCCAATTCATAGAGCTCTGTTCTGACCTGAGCTCCCTTTGAGCCGGGCTTTGTAAAGACAGCCGTTGTATCGCTTAAATCACATGGTCCTTCCACCTCTAGGCAGGCAGGCTAGCGCTGACTTTTTATTCCAGCCTGGGCTTTAATTGTTTGGGGTTTTAAATACAGTGGGAGTCCCCTTCTCTGAGCATTTCCACAGACTGTGTCTATCCATCCTGACAGCTTGATAGATCCGAGCCCGACCCCGAATCTCTTCCAGGGGTGAAATTGTGCAGCGGCAGAGGAAGCCAAAGCACGCAGGCAGAGCGCGCAGCCCGCGGAGCGCCCCTCCGCCTCCTCAGAGGACCTCTCTGCCGCGCTCAGCTCGGCTCAAGGCGAAAAAATTCTTTATACACAGTGTAAATTTGTTGCGGTTTTCCTCAAGAGCTTACAGGGGGTCTCGTCTCTTTTAAAATCAGCCCTGTGTTTACAGAAGAGTTGCAGCTGTAAAACGAGACGCTTATTTTCTGCGAATCTTCTCCCCGAGGGGCAGCGTTATAGTACAGTAACAGCAAGGACACAGCTGGGGCTGACGGGGGGCAGTTCGTAGGTAGATGCCAAGGTCCTCGGGAGAAGCAGTGCTGTCGGTGCCGGGGTGGGAGCGGGGAGCCGGGGGCACGGCGGCGGGAAGGCGCCGGCCCGCTCCCGCCGCGGCTGCTTCCGTGCAGGAGTCGGGGCTGGAAGCGGTGGTTTTCTGAATCCAGCACTTGATCTGAGGAGAGGCAGGGAAATAAAGCATTGGCACGGAAGAGAGAAAGGGATGAAAAAATGGTAGCTGCTGGAAGGAAGATCTCTCTCTGCAGTGGCACCAGAGAGCAGGGCAGAGTTTGCTGGCTGGCTGGTAACAGTGTAAATGGAGAAAGAGATAGGTTTTGCCAGCAAGCAGGAGAAAGGGCTATAAGAGAGCTGACTTCCTAATAAGCGCATATAATGTTGTAAAGGGTTTCAGCATTTTATGCTTTTCAAGATACGACTATCAGCCAGAAAAAAAAAAAAAAGAACTTTAGCAAAAATGCAGCCATCAGAAACTGTTCGTTACACTCTGGTAAACATTCCCTCATGGTGAAATTGTTGGTGGGGGCGGAAGGAAGGGCAAGGAAACGCGTGTTCTTCTAGTATGTGAAGCTCTCTAATTAATGAATTTGACAAACTGAAAGTTCTTCCTCTGGTTCCTGTGACCTGACTTATTTTCCCTTTTTTTTTTTAACCCAGTGAAAATATTCGAAACATGAAAATACGTGATTTAGATATGCAGAATAACGGAGATTAAACCCATGTATTGTAGGAGTTATCTTAAAGTACACCACGAAGTACAGCCCTTTCCCTTCTCTTTATTTCGGCGTTGCATATTCTGATGCTGAAATATGCATCAGTTTTGACAGCTTCGGAGTTATGAAATCAAAGAAACTTGTAGGTGTCATCTGTCAGAAACCATTTTCCGTTACAGCTTGTAGATTTAATGTTGTTCTTTGTATTCATTGTTTCTGTTATTAAAATAAAATCTAAATAAAATTTTTCAGTATTTTTGCCCAATCGCCTATGGACGGCTGCCCTCAGCTTCCCCAATGTCATCAGCTTTCAGTCTAAATATTCAAATATGCGTTTAGAAGAAGAAGACAGATTAACCTCAGAGTTTCTGTCTCACTCTATGCCTCTCACACGGAAAAATTAGAGCACTCTTCGGACACACACATACAAAAGGGTTAGCTCGTCCGAAACTAGGAGGAAACCCCCTATTCATCTTTGAATATTTCTATCACGGCTTGGCATTTGGCGGGGGAATCTTTTTCATAAGCCGAGCTCCTTAAATTATTTGTGGAATGAATGCTTCTTAAAATCGGGTTTGAATTAAGCTACGCTCAAAGTATCAGAGTCAAACTGACTCCTGCTTCTGAGTCACTGGTTTTAAAGCTAAATCATGATGCCCACCGTATAGGTCTTTCTGCCTGAGAAAGGTGACTTGCCACCATTGTGTTTAAACCCGTGTCTCGAGGTATTTGAAGAAAAAAATCGAGTGTGCACACTCAGCTACCGCTGAGAAGAGGTTTTCAACAGCCCGTGTTAGCCAGAGCAGTCCCCCGGGCTTTAGGGCTCGTCTCCGGGCACGGGGACTGCTCTCGGATGGGTGCGGGATTGGACCCTCGACAAACGTAACCTCATATGGAGGGAATACCTGACTCTCAGACATCCCTTATGAGCCTTCCAGGCAGCTTTTCCTCGGGAATTTGAGACCCAGGCCAGCCCCCGAGGTGCCCGCACCCCCCGGCACTGGAGTCCCAACGCCGCACCAAGCTGCCCGCACCCGCTGCCCCCCCCGGCTTGCGGGCTGAGCGCTGCTGCCCTGCTCGCTCCGCAGGAAGCCCCTGCAACCCTGGGCAGCCTTTATTTGAGAAAGAACTGCCCCGTCCTACAGCCTGGGCATCCCGTAGCCGGTGTGCTGAGATTTTCCACTAGTGGTGTGCCTTGCAAAGGAAAAAAAAAAAAAAACCCACAAAAAAAACCCCAAACAGACAACGAAAATATACCCCATCGACTTTTCTTTTAATTCTGAAAGAGAGAAATATGCTTGTCCCCTGGGATGAGTTCCGAGGAGGGGAAATATCTGGGTTTTCATTATGGCACACCTGAGGCTGTCACCCCGCCCCGTTGTGCCAGTGGTCACAGCGAGCCCCGTTCTCCGTGTCCCTCAGTTCCTATAAATATCAGCCCTACCGGCGCCCGCCTGCAGTCTGTCTGCCGGAGGGAGAAGCCGGCCCGGACCCGCTGGGCCTGCAGCGCAGGGCTGCAGGGGGGGCAGGCTGCGGCATCCCCGCCCCGCTGCCCCGCCGAGCCTGTCCCAGGGGCGAGGTGTGTTGGAGGCGGTTGAAACCTGGGGCGAGAAGTCGCCAGTTTCTCAAACTCCCTTTGGGAGCCCGCAAAACCGGCTGAGAAAGATGAGCGTACAGATGTGCATGTGTATGCACATATATGAAACGTGTCCAGGGGACTATAGACACGGAAATACATAATGCGGCTGTGATACATTTTGTCTCCTCGGTTATATAGATTTTCCTCACTTACATAGTTTCAGAAACCCCCTCCGAGCTTCTGGGTCGGAGAGAAACCGTTTGCTACCAGATAGAGCGAGGCAGCAAAGCCTCCCCTCGGAAAAGCGTCTCTCAAGCGTGATCCGGCGAAGATGCAACTAATTAACTGGCTTCTCTGTTTTCCGCTCATTTCTCTCCGGTAATGTCAGGGGCTTGTCGAGGAAGGGGGGCGGTTCTCCTCGGGCCAGGCTCCGCCGTGCGCACCGGGGAGCCGCAGCCCCCCTCCCGCCTGCCGGGTTGCCTCAAGGTTACCCGATACCTTCGCGAAGTCGTGCAGAAAACCCAGCTCCCGAGGTCCCACGGGACCGAGTCAAGCAGGAAAATACGTGTTCCTAATCTCATCCGAGTTAATGAAAACGACACAACAGGTCTGCAAACGCGGGAGGCTCGGGCTGAAGGCGGGGGAGCTGCTCCTGAGGGGGCAAACGCAGGTTTTTGAGTGAAAACATGGAGGAATAGGGAGGAAGGAAGGAGAGGTCCTGGGGCTGCGGGGAAAGCCCCTGTGCAAGCCTGGGGTGGCACCGGAGCATCGCCGGTGCCCTGCCGGGGGCCCGCGAGCCGTTTCCATCGTACGGCAGCATCCTTTTCTCCGGAGGGGCCAAGGGCTCAGCGCAAACCCCGACACCTCCAGGGCACACTCGCTTTCTTCAGAAAGTGTTTAGGGTGCGGAGGGGTGCCCCGAGTCACCCAGGGGTGCGGGGGCAGGTAGAGAGGGTTCCTGCCCTGAGCTGGGCGGTAGCCTTGGGCAGCCTCCTGACTTCTCAGGACGCCTTTCATCGCCCACAACGGCTCAATGTTTAACTGGACGTTTGCGGAGAAGAGAGAGGCAAGCTCTCCCCGCGAGGTGCAGGCTACCTCAGAGACCTTCAGTGCCCTCCTCGTGTCCCGGCGGAGGTCCCCAGCGGAGCCACCCTCCCACTACAGCACCAACACAGGGAGAGGAGAAGCCGTGACTCTGCTCAGCGCTGGGATTTGAGGGGGCAGAAGAGGGGCAATCGGCAAAACACCCTTTCAGGGGGGCTGCATTTCACCCTGGGAACTTGGTCTTTCCAGGAGGGAAAACCCCTCCTGATGGGATACGTGCCCCATGTGAGTGAAGGGCCACCCGGTGTCTGGACTGCAGGTCGATCTACGCGGCTCCCGGGGCTTGAAGGACAGTTCAACCCCCGACTCAGCCTGGACCGCGTGTGCTGCCCGGGATCCGGCCCCACACGCCGGGGCCGGGGCCACCCCCTGCACGGAAACCCTGAGCCATCGGGGGAGGATGCATTTCCAGCTGACCAGAGGAAAAAAAAATCAAACCAACAGAACACTGATTTGATACTCTCCTGCATATGTTCCTGCTGTGTGTTTTACTGAGAGGAGGTGGGGTTAAATGCCAGAGTGTCTGTGACCCAGAAAGGAAACCCCTTTGAAATAGCAAGCTACTGTATGGGAGCGCTGGAGATTTTTAAAAATTATTTTAAGTGCAGGTTGGTAGGAGGTGGCTGAAAGCATCTTTCTGAACCAGCTACCGTCACCAAGGAGTTCTCACAACAGAGCTGATGCTTTTATTAACACCCCAATCTCTTTCCTCATGTTGTAAACTGGACCATCATTATTTTAAAGTCTTTCCCTCATCTAACGCAATTATCCTGAATGTCTTCTACGTGAAATGTAAATGGTTGCCTTTGCAAGAGTCTTTTTTTTGTGTGTGTGTGTTGGGAGGGGGCTAATGATGCTTCAAATAAAAAATTCTCCAATATAAATCTTTTGCCCCTGAAATTGTCAGTCAAGAACAACAGGATCCTTATGTTCAGATATGTGCATTAATGAACAGCTGCATTTTTATTTCATATGTATAAACACTATTTGTGGATACTTCCTACTGGTTTGACATGGGGTCACATCCAGAGTCACCACTCATTCCATCCACCTCCCTTGTTCCAAAATATAGCCTAAAAGACCACCATTATTGGGAAAAAAATCAGACAACTGTCACATTACCTAACTTAGTGAAATCATAACAAAGGCTTCCATTAGAAGTGACATAACATAAGCTAGAAGGGGTTTTCAATTCCACTTACACTTCTTTTCCTTGTTCCTTCCCTGAAATGTCTCACATTCTTGGCGTGTTTTGTGGAAGCTTGATTAAAGTCAGGAAATCTGGTTTCATACCACTCCTTCATTTCCTGAGGGGATATTAAACAGAAGAGGGCAAACAGGAATGCTTATCATCAGATCTATGAGAAGATACATACTGTTTTCAGTTATTAGATGAATATGTAAACATGTAAAAAACCTGAGAGTATTAGTAGAGACTATTTTTTGTGTGCAACTAAGGGAAAGGGCTAAAGGAAATGTTGTATTTGGAATTGTGGAGGAAACCCATGAACAAAAAACTGAATGTGCATTATTCTTCCATCATTTTACATGTTACTCATAACATGTGGATTGGAAGAAACATTTATTTTGAAAAAAAAAAAGAAAAAAAGAATCTATTCAACTGTCCTGTTTATATTTATATCTAGCGATGGACTACTAAGTATATTCAATATGTTTGTGACGGGTTTTATTAGGGGGGCAGAGGGGGAAGAGATCAGTGAGAGCTGACAGATAATTTCGTCTCACAAATATGATGAAGTATAATTTTACCTGCAGGTTCTTGGCTGCAATTTTTTCATCCTACATCTGGATGTCCCTCAGAGCAGCAGCCAGGTCTGAGGCTGAGCACGAGACATTGGCACACACAGCAGCACTGCACATCTGTTTCATGAAATCTTCGTTTGCCTCTTTGACAGAAACACACAGAGAGGACATGGTAAATAAAGCGATCCTCCACACAGCTCCTGGAAAGGAAAGGCTGCAAAGCAATGTCAAGGGGAAAAAGATCTGTCCTGTCTGCCCCTTGCCATGCCCCTGCCCAGGAAAGCACCTCCCAGCTGGGCCTCCAGGGAGATGGAGCCACAGCGGCATCCACATCCTCCAAAGAACATGGGAAACCACACACTGCCATCAATCCTCCCTGCACTGTGTAACATTGCCCCATGGCTCCACACCAGCCACAGGACTCCTGGCCTGCCAATGGGCATCCCCAGCATGCCCCGGTCAAGAACAGCCTTTGCCCCTTTGCTCAAGGGATGCTGCAGTGCTGGGAAGGACCCACCATGCTGCTGGGAGATCTCCAGCATGACAGGATGTCCCTTTGTAGGGCACCAGGAGGGTGGCAGAGCAGAGCAACGTGTGTCCCAGGGCGGTCTTTGCTTCTGTCTGTCCCTGGATCTGTGGGTCAGGGAGGGATTCATCCTCCATAGCTCTGGTACTGGTGTGGTCTGCTGCAGTGCTGTGAAATGGGTCATGCTTTTCCTGCTAGGAAAAGGACAGTCTGGGAGCAGGGCTGGCAGGACCCTGCAGTGCCAAGTGCTCCCATGCCAGCAGTGTTAGACAGCCCCTGTGGTGCTAGGTGCAAGGCAAGGAGAGCTGTCCCCTGTGCCCAGTGTGCAGTGGAGCAACAGTATTTATCATAGCTATGGTAAGCCTCCTGCCCAGTCTCTACTAATTGTTTCCTGCCACACTGCAGCATGCAGAAGCCCAAATTGCCAGCCTGCGGTAACAAAACACAGGTACCAAAGCAGAGGAAGAAAAAGGCAAGAGGGCAGGTAGAGAAGGATGGTGAAACAAAGGGATTCCTGCTTGATGTGATAAGCAGGAGCACAAGGTCTGCTGCTATTTTGGTTGCTCTAGTATGTTCAGTGAGCGAATGACAGGCTTCTTGGTTGTACAGCAGCTTCTCTCTCTGCTGGCTCCTGGGTGCTCTGCTGGGTGTGATGCAGTTGTGGGTGGCTGTGATCCAAAGGCATGTGCTGGCAACCTGGTTCCCCTCTTTGTAGCTGTGACATTGAAATAAAGGAATAAGGGCTTTCTCCTTTGAGTTTTCACATGCTCAGCAAGTTCTGCAAGGTCTGGATGGCTTTTTGGAGAAAGGTGTCAGGTCAGAGAGCCTCCATATAACTCCCACAGAAACTCAGCCTATGGTCTCCATCATGTCTTCTTGCAATGAAGAAGTGAAGGAAGAAGTGAAGGAAACACAGCCAGGGTATGCAAATTCTTTCTTCCCTACCTCACCCCCACCCTCACATTCCTACTTACAAGCAGGGTCTCAAACCTAGACTGTGACATGTCAAAGAAAGGTGTCTCACTCTGTCAGCAAAGCCATTTAAAAACACCATCTTATCCTGTGTATCTTCCCTCTCCACTTCACAGTTCCTCAAGCATCTACAGCATCTTGGCTGCACCATCAGCAACAGACCACTGCAGAGTCCTGTGGGACTGGGTCTGAAATGCCTTTCAGGTGTACTTGGTCAGTCTAAGTCCCCTTCCTGCCTACATTCAGTCTAAGGACAACCATTGGGTGTTTCTCAATGCTTTGGCCACCCAGAAATTCTTGGTTTACTGCTTCCAGTCCCTAGCCCCTACCAGTTTCAAAGCAAAGCCCAAATAAAACACCTTGTATGCTGGAGGGAGAGGGAGGGACATTTACAGACCACCTCTGTCATGACAAAATCAAGATAGCATTCAAGTTGCTCTACACAAACATGTATATGTGTATGTATATACACCTGCATACCTCTAGGCTCCTCTTTGCCGCCACATATATTCATATATATATATGAATATATGAATATCCCAAAAGATACCCAGAATGACATTAATTAGATTCTCAATAATTTGCTCACTGAATATGTAGAAAGTTCCTACGTGAAGTTTTGCTGAATGGGGCCATTTCCTTGCTTTTTGGTGACGGTGGTGTTGGCTGCCTTGCAGGATATTGAGGCAGACAGCCTCTCAGTTCAGGCTGATGAAGCTGAGGGAGGTGTTTGAGGCGGTGGGCAGAGATGTAGAGAATTTGCCCACTGTGAGGAGAACCCCTAGGGAGCCAGCAGGCTGCTCTTTGCACAGTATGCTGCATGCAGGTGGACAGGCATCCTTAAACTGTAAAACAAACAGGTTTTGCCAGACCATGCAAAAAATAGCCCTCGTGCTCACAGGTCTTGCCAACCTTTAGCACCAAGCACAACCTTCTCAGTAAGATAAACCAGGAGTTACTTCAATTCACAGAGGATCCACTCTGTGGGAGTGCTTCTTGCTGCCACCATGACTGCTGACAGAAACTCTTCTGACTTTTGTGGGTGCAGGGATGGGTCTGAACCCCAGCCTGGGTTCACGATGGAATGGGAAGTGATGAGAGCTGCAGCTTTCCCATAGCTGCTGCAAGCTGCTGTCTGTCTGTCTGTCTCGTGTCCAGGCAGCCTTCCCCTTCCTGCCTACATTCAGCCCTGAAAACTGGGCTTGCAGGAGGGGTGAGTACACACACTCATTGAGGTGTAACACCACACACGTATGTCTCTGGGTGCGGAAGGAAATAACCCCTTGATCTAGGTTCTGTCACAGTAGGGTCCTCATTAGAGGTAACCAAGTCAGACTGTTGATTTTGGAGTAGGTGTGGAAACAAGCAGCGCACTCAGGACTGGCTTACTCAGTCCACTAATTTTATGTGTGGTCTATATGGAGAACAGGGAAGAGGAAGAGATGAATGTTAACTTCTGGCAACACTGAACATAGGCAAAGCTTGCCTTCAAGGCCCCATGAGTTTCACCTCTTTAACATTCTTAGTTAATTAGCAAATTAGGAAACTTTTGGAAAGCAGAGGCAATAAAGGGCAAAAGCTTATGATTTAGATAGCAGCTTTAATGCAAACATGGTTGGGTGAAATATTAAATCTCATGGAACGAAGAGGTCCCTTTTAGTGCATCTATGCTGGCGCACCATACAGCAGCACCACATGCCAGGGCCCTGAGGGCACCCACAGCCCTGGCTGTCCCTGCCCACCCCCTATGGCTCCCCTCACCTTGTCCATGGCCCAGGAACCCATCTCAGCTCTGAGGGCTGTCGGGCACTGCTACATGCTGCCAAACGGCATTAATGAGCCCTCTCCCCAAATGCGGAGTGGGATTTTAGCTAGAGTGTGATAGGAGTGTGAATACTTGGCCTCTAACCCCTTCAGTCCAAGCAGCCTTGCTCAGGGTCCCTTGTTGGTGGCTGTACACTCCCAGCCCTGCCAAATGCCAGGCAGGTTTGCTCACCTGGGAGGTGACAGCTAGTGTCAGTCAGACCCCTTCAGACTTTTTAAACACATCCTTTTTTACTGATCTCGCTGCAAAACTCAGGCATACTTCCCCTAGTGACAGTGCTGCTTGAGGAAACGAAGGCACCATCCCTCCCTCCCTCCCTCCCTCCTTGCGCACCCTGAGAGGAGCGCTGCATCCCGGCGGCAGGGCAGGCATGGGGACCCATGGCTCCTGCCTTGATGTACCCTTCCTAGCAGTACGTGAATTAATACATCTCAGATCCCACTCAGAAGCTGAGAGCTGTGAGCATTTTGTATGCCGCCGCAGGGAAGAGCATGAAAAGAAAGCTCCAAAGGATTTAGGCTCAGGTTCTTACTGTTAAACTTCAAAAATTACCTCCAGAGGGTCTCCCCAATGAGGAAAATTCCAGCACGGAGCAAGCTGAGTCCTGAAACCTTGGGAATGGGTAAGGCAAATTTAAGGCGAGGTGGAGACAGTGCAAGACAAGTCAGTGGTCTTTTTGGGACCGCAAGCCTGTGGTCCCAACTGGGGCCTTACTGCGAGCAGACTGGTACCGAATTTAGACAGCAGCGGTTTTACACTGGAAGAGGGCAGGTTTAGACTGGACATCAGGAAGAAATTGTTTATGATGAGGGAGGTGAGACAGTGCAAGAGGTTGCCCGGAGAGGGTGTGGACGCGCCATCTGGGGAAGTGTTGCAGGCCAGGCCGGACAGGCCTTTGAGCAGCCTGGTCTGGCGGAAGGTGCCCCCGCCCATGGCGGGGGGTTGGCCTGGGTGGTCTCCGGCGGCCCCTCGCCGCCCAGGCCGCCCCGTGCCTCTGAGGGGAGCGGGGCGCAGGCCGCCCCTGGAAGGCGTCAGGCTCCCAAGCAGTTCCCGCCGCCCG
>JAVJGI010000062.1:161834-175974 GCA_035590275.1 Ibycter americanus
GATTTCTCTTTACTGTAGTGAAAACTAGGTTTTCATATGCCTTTCCGAAGGAGTTTCCTTATAGGATGAACCATGTAAGTATGCCGTTTGAAATACAACTTGATCAAAGAAATTAAAAGACAAATAATTGTTAGCAGGAAATTAAGAAAAAAAATATTCATACTCATATGTCAGGTTGCTCCTAATTAGTTTTGGATAAATTATTGGGAAAGTTACTTTTAAAAGTAATAAATCTTATATAACTTCCTTTTGTTAAATCATTGACCCGAATGCTATAAAGAGAAGTGACGTGCCTGGGTGACTGAAATATTAATTTTTTTACAGTATGATGATAAAAGAGATTTAGCTTTTTTTGACTGTTCTTGTTTACAAATACATTGCTCCAGGGAAGGTAAATAGCCCTTGCACCTGGGATGCTTCCAAGCTTGCACACATGAGCAGTTTTATTTTTGCCTGTAAAATGTAATGGCCTTTTAAAAATAATTTTTATTTATTATTTAAAATTTAGATTAACCAGTGGTTTTCAAGGCATTCTCAGTCACAGTGCTGAGAAATTTTGTAATTTTTCTTGAAACCAGTTTTGACCTGTGCTGTAGTGTTTGAAAGTTAAACAGATCTCATTATTTTTAGATTGACTGTGACAAATACTACCTTTTGTTGATTTGCTTTTCACCCAATCTAGAAAGCCAAATGATACATCAGAATATAAAATATCTAAGACTTTGCAATAAAACTGGACTGCTGCTATTATATAGGTAAAGGCAAATGGAAATGTATCTTGGAGTACTGCTTTCCTATAACCAAAGCAGTCCAGTCTTTTCCTTGATATCACTAGTACGTCACTAGCTCTATGGAAAATGAGAGGTGATTTAACTGCTACAATTGAACAGAATAGTTCATATGAAATTAAATCTGAAAATATTTTAAAAGGCCATTTGGCATGTTAGTGGCCTGATGAAGAGGCTCTAATTCTACAGAAGAACTTCTCTATTGATGTTAAATGTTTATACACTAGGAACAATTTGCTGCTGCCAGGTTTTGAAATAAATCAGAGAAGTACTGCCTGTGAAATAGTCTTTCATAGTAAACTTGATCCAAAATGTTTAAATGCATTGTTACTATGACTAGAGTTAAGTTATAATGGTGGTAAGGCAATGGCTAATAATAGTTTGATTTTTCTTTGGTTTTGTAGTTTCAGATGAAATGCATTTAGCACTGTTGGAAATGCGTTGAGAATTTCTGTGCATTCATGATGTTAAACTGGATGCCAGTTAATTGTTTCTGCTGTCTGAAACATGCTGCTTTTTAACGGTGATTTTACTTCTTTGCAGATACTAGAATGTGAATTCTATCTCTTAGAATTAGTGGTAGGTGGGGTTTTTTTGTGGTTTGCCCCCCCCCCCCCTTTTTTTTTCAATACTGGTGCCTCAGTTTACTTTTTACTGATGAATAATATTGTGAATTTTGTACTATGAAATACGCATTTTGCTGCCTTGTTTTTTTTCCCACTCCAGTTTTAGAATGATGTCCATAAAGGACTAACATTTACATTTTCAGCAGAATGCCATAATTACTGTGCCATTATCTAGGCTGAGTAAGAGCATTCTCACCTCTTTGTGTTGAAGCTGGACTTACCAACAGAAAGAGGGCAGATTGCGGGAGCGGTGGGGACAGGAGTGTGTACAGCTCTGCATCCTAGTGATTAGAGCGCTGTTGGGAATGGTAAAGCGTAAGTTCTCTTTCCAGAACTACTGTTTTTAAAAGAAAGGTAACTGTATTGAAGTCTTGCTGCAGAGACTAGGAAGTCAGTGTCCTTATTTCCCCAGATGAGTGGCCTGTCAGGAGCAGAAAGAGTTGTATTTTTCTATGGCCTCCTCTTCTTGCCTGGAAGAGTCTGGAGCTATACATATACGTTACAGCTTCAGCAGAAGGTATGGGTAGTATCCCACTCAGGCTACTGTATAACCTGGTAATTAGAGAAATCTTCTAGGAAGTGAGATGTCGGTTTCAATCCTGTGAGGAAGAAACTGAATTCAGGGCCTCCCATTTCCTGAGACGGTGCTGTAACTCTTAGGCTGTTGGATGAAAGGAGCGCAATGTGACGTTTTCTTCCAGCCACTTTCAAAGAAAGAAGCTGTACCTGCTTTTTGTAAGGCTTGCTATCCCATTGCTGTGTTTTCCAGGGCAGCTGGAAGAATGCAACCCAGGCTTCTCAGGGGGCTTAGTGCCTAATTAATTCATAAGGGTTGCACGTGGATGGGTTAGGCACCCAGCTTGCTGTACTAGAGTAGTTCCGCTCAAGTGCAGAGAAAAGGAGAGAGAAACCAGGGAGGAGCCTGGTGAGTTAGGCAGCAACTGAGAAAGGATGTGTTTTGGGAACAGGACACAGAGGAGGTCGGATCCAGGTTTTTGTTTGTGCCTACAGTTGTTATAACTCTTTTTTAGATATCCCATTTAGATCTAGTCCTTGATACTGCTGCTGTACATGGCAGGAACTGTTGAGTTTGGTATGCAGGAGTTTTATCACAAGTAACTGCATTTACAAGAAGTTACGTTTTGGGGATTAATATACTCTTTCAGTATGCTATGCAATATATAGTATGTATAATAACTGTGTCTCACTTCAGTGTTCAGCACATGTAACTTAATGCAGCTTTTCCCTTATAGTATCCATACAGTTGGCTGCTTTCAGTGAGGGTTATTCCTTCTTGTTTACACCAACCTGGGCCTGAAAAGAGGGGATTTTAGAGCAGTGGACTTTCTTTCCTTCTTTCTTTCCAAACCAGTGTCAATTATTTTGGCATGCTTTCTGTGGATGGTATTTAGTGACAGACTGTTTTCTGGCAGTGTTTTGTATTGCCAAGTGGGAATTACGGGTTTGTAAGCAAATGAGGTTTCAGTGTGCTGCAGATGTGGCTTTCTCTGTCTCTTAGGGGAAGGACGTTGACAGATTGGCAACCATGCTATGTAATGGTATTCTGGAGAGAGCACTGCCCTCATTAGAGCAGGGTTAGGTGTCAGAACGCTGCTTAAAAAAAATAATCAGTAATTGACTTGTAAACCAAATGTTTTTAATATGAACTGACAACACATTCTGCATTGTAATCTTAACTTTTATCCCACTGACATTTTTCCTAGGACTGCTGTTTGATAGTATATCATCCTTATAGACCTTTGCTCCAATATGTGCAAGATATGGGCCAAGAAGACATGCTGCTACCTCTTGCATGGTAATGAAGACAGTGATTAACAATAGTGCCTCCTTTCAGCAAGAAAGCAAGTGTTCTAACAGTTATGCTTCAAAGATGGTTGATCGAAAGCAGGCTTAGCCATATTTGCATACAAAAGGTGCCCTAGTTAGCCTGTGCAGGTGTATGTCCCTGACTTAGCTTGTTCTGTCTTTAACCCTGTAATGATTTTACTTTGCAATGGTCTAATTTTTATTTTTAGACTAGCTCTAATAGCACAGGTTTTTACATTACTGAATGGTGACCATGAGCAGGGTATTGTTTCTACAAACATTGGCTTTCTGTTGTATCTTGTCATAGGAGGTGGAAGCAGTATATAGGAGTTTTTTAGCTGTGTTAGCAGTCTTGAACTGTTTTTCAAATACAGAAAGACAGTAAAAATACTACTTTAATGCTTGCCCTTACTTGTGAAACATGGATTGCTATTTTATGGTATATGTTAACACCTTCTGCAGGAAGACATTTATGGTACTATAAAAGTGCTTCCAGATAAACTTCAGCTGTGACTACAAAGGAAAAAAATGAAAGGCTTTGAGAGATTTTTATAAGGAAACAGATCTCTTCCCTTGCTGTTTTGCCCTGCAGCTTCACTGCCTCTACCATCTGGGAAACTGACAAAATATTTATAAATTGACAGCAGTTTTTGAAGTCATATAGTCAAAAGGTGAATAGGTCGATACTTACAAGTTCTTTTTTATGCAGGAGGATAGTGAATGACACCTATAGAACTGATCTTTGTCTGCTGTACCCTCCTTTCATGATAGCTCTAGGTAAGTAACACAAGTAATGTCTCCTGTCATCTTTAAATGAATGTATTCTGTGTGCTGTCCTATCAACAAGCATTCCTTAGAGTGCCCTCATAAGGTGCTTCAGTTTGTGTTTCATACAGTACTGACACAGTTGCCTTGCAACTTAAAAAGTCTTGAAGAAAAATCAGATAATCCCAAGTTTTCTCTGTTGAACTGTGTAGTGTTTATAAAAAAATAAAATGTTTCTGACTGTATCAAGAGTGGATCTTTTTTCAACATCCATGTTACCTGATCTTTGCAGCTTGCCTACACGTAGCCTGTGTTGTCCAGCAGAAGGATGCAAGGCAATGGTTTGCTGAGCTATCTGTTGATATGGAAAAGGTACTCTTTAATTCCTGCTACCTGTTGTGGACTGATCAGAAGTGGTAGTCATGGGTATAAAACTACTGTCTTACATGTCTGTGGTACTGATTTGAACTTCATTCAGTGATCATATGTTAGGTGCTGTTGAAATTAGGTAGATCTCTCAGGGAGGGAGACAATGTCAGGTCATTCGGTTATCACCCTGCCCTGAAAGTCAAGGCAGAACCTTTGCATAACAGCACAGTGTTGCTGGTGCTGCCATTTTCAGATGGAAATATGAAACCAAATGTCCTTTGCATTTTTTGCCAGAAAAAGAATTCCCAGTGTTTTTCATCCTTCAAGATTCCCAGCACAAGTTTGACTTTTAAATTCTAGTGCATGTGATTTTCTGATTCGCCTTTCAGCATCGTGCCTACATACTGTTCTCATTTTCTCCCAATAAATGTGCATAGTATAGCAGAGTGTAAAACATTCTTGATGCTTTCAGGATGACCAGGACTGTGACTTCAGTCAACGTTAAACAGGGGGACACCAAGATCATTCAGTTGAGTTTCCTGCTATTGCAAATGCTATGTCAAATAATCAAATTTCATAGATTGATTAGGTTCTGAGGTGCAGTTGTTCTCATACCAGTAATGTTCTTCATCTTCGCTAGTTCCTTTTACAAAAGTAATAGGATGATTTCTTTAACCTTTGTTTAGCTCCAGCAAGCAAGCCAAACTAGTACTCATATTCTTTATCATGGTGTTTCACTCTGCACATATTCTTCAGTCTATCTTTTTTGAAACTGAGTGTCTGGAGTTCAATAGCATATTATGGATGAGATGTACTGTTGCCCTCTGTGCCCTCGGTGTGGCCCTTTATACCACTGATGATATCCTGGGATTGTATTTATATTCCAGGATTCATCTTCAAATTTAAGCACAGTGCAGATGCAATGCTGCATCAAGAGCTCTGTGAATTATGCTGTCATGCATGTAAAAGCAGGCTGATAATAAATTGGCAGCAGAGGAGAATCAACCTATATTTGACAGATAAGGTTACCATAAGCTTGATACTGAACATGTTTGAATGTTTACATGTCTTGGTTCTCAGGCCAGCAGTACCATCTAAGCTTGATTTTTTTTACAGTAATGCCATGGGCCTCTTAGCCAACTATGACTTTTGTTTCAAGGATATAAATTGTTCTAGTACTTAATCAAGTCCATGTATTAAAAAGAAGAAGGAAGTCTACTTTATTAATTTAGAGAATGATGAAACAAATTATGAACCAAACATTATCCACCTTTTATCTAGACTATTGCACTAGAAATTTAGTTGCAAATTAAGATAGTTAAGGTGCAGTAGATAGAAGATGTCCAAACTGGTAGAGAATGCCTATGCTTATAGAAGTGGAAGAAGAAATGTCAACAATTATATTCTTATTCTTACTATCAACAACAACAACAAGTATTCAGACACTCCTAGGCTCTTTGTTTCTTTGGAGGAAAGAATTCAAACCAATGTTACATGATTTTCAGCTGTTTTTTCCCTACACTGTGCCTCTGACATGTACAGAACATTGATAATCATCAGTTACTGTATTGGTAATCCATGGTCATCTAGCTGCAATTATGCTGCTGGGTGTCTGTATTTTCCCAGTAGCATAGTTATAAGCTGTGGCAGTAGTTGCAAATAAATAAAAAAAAAAGCTATTTAGCTTGCAGGGGAGGAGAAGTGGTATATACAGTTGAATGGGAGGGAAAGTATTCTGTTCAGGCTTCCATTCACAGTTAAATCAAAATAATAATAGAAATGGTTGATTGCGAGACCAGATTAAATGTGGGACAGCTCTGTTTGTAGTATGAAAACTGTGCTGCTTAATTTCAGTTCGAGGCGTGTTTAATACTTAAACAGACTATGAAAAAGATCGAATCACTGTTGTGTCTGACCTTCAGATCTCTTTTCTTTCTAATCAGATTTTAGAAATAATCAGGGTTATTCTGAAGCTGTATGAGCAGTGGAAGAACTTTGATGAGAGGAAAGAGATGGCTACTATTCTTAGTAAAATGCCTAAACCAAAACCACCTCCAAACAGGTACTGTATTTCCTTAATACATATGGAAAAGCTGGACTACTAGCTTAACAATGAGTAAATGTTTGAGGTATAGCATATGTTTTTACAGTGCAGACCTTTCTATTACAAACAGCCAGCCTGATTGTTAGAAGCTAGTGAGCAGCAGAACATTCATTGTTTTATGGAGAGTGTTAATGTAATTAGAATGTGATCAATACAGCTTAGAAAATAGGAGCTGCAGTGTGGGGCTCCATGGCTGGGCCAGATTCATTGGAACCAGGCCTGCCTGATGTCATATATAATTACTGTGATTAAATGTCACTGGGAATCTGCACATGCAAATTCCTATGCACATGCTTATGTAATGTGAACTTTGAAATGCTGACTTCAGAAGTAGATTCAGCAGGCAGCTGTATGGGGATATACTTAAATTGTTATCCAAATAGATACACTGAAGCTATTTATGCTTATCTGAGAATAACATTTGCATTTTTTATGAAAATGAGCAGAGTATCTTAACTTATTTGTGTATATGTTGAAGTATTTTGCTTCAAAAGGTTTTTACTACTTTAAGAATACCATATTTTTAATTAAAAAGAAAGAAAGATAAAAATGTAATATCATGCTTCTTTTTGAAGACATGTGGGTTTGGTTTTTTTTATTTTATTTTTTTCTTTCAAACAGTGAAGGAGAACAGGGTCCAAATGGTAGCCAGAACTCTAGTTATAGCCAATCTTAAGACATTCCAAAGAATTTCTTTATGGACCACTTTGACTCAAGACATCCTGGGATCTTTCCTGTGTTCATGAAATGGACAGAAGGTTTTAGTATCATCTTTGACAAAGAACTTGAAGATAAATAGCTTGTGTCAAGCATTTTGAAAGCTTTTTCTCTAAAACCGCATCATTTTCTCTGACGCTGGAGCAAATGTACTAAGATTTTTCAGTGTAAGGAATCAAATGTTAAACCAAGCTGAAAAAGATTAACACTATCCACTCAAAACAAATAGTTCGATATTGGTTTTGTTTGCTTTGAGAAAATTGTAACTTGCCATTGAAGTGAACTATTTTTAAAGCGACAGTAACCTGAAGCCTAAGTGTAACCGTATTAATGACTTGTGTTGTCTTCATTTTGTTTGTGACTGAAGGAAGATAGTGCACTGTATGTTAAATCTATTCATTACCTTGAGTTTTGTTGATTTTTTAAAAAAATGAATATGGATTCTATAATCAGTAACACAGCAGGCCTTCAGAAACAAATCCTAGAAGAGCTGTCAAAGAATATTGTTACAGTTTTAATTAAAGCTGCAGGAAAGAAACTCAGTTCCTTTTTTTGGATTAGAAAAATGTTGTTTTACTCAGTAGATGTATTTGGATGTTTTTGCCATGAAGCGTAGTAGCCCAGCTTACCAGAGAAGTGCAATATGTATAGTGATTCTGCAGTTTTCTTAAAACATTTCAATTGTTAGGAATTAAAAAACCCCAACATACTAGGATTTCTTTTTTTTGCAAGTAAACGTACTGTATAGTACAATTGGAATATTTCAGTCAAGTACAAATCTGAATATGATTGCTAATTTTTATGGTGGATTTTTTTGTACAAGATGTACACTGTTAGTCTGCCTTCACTGTTAGTGTGAATTTGTGTGGTTCATTAGAGAGTTTATTTAAGAGGATCAAGCTTTTGGTGAGCTTCATGCCGGCTAATTTTAATTGTGATGTTAGGAGCAACGCTGTAGAATAACTGAAATGGGATTCCTTGGTTAACTATGTGCTGGAGAAAATGAGATTCCTTCAACCAGAAGGCCATATCCTGTGTTCCTTACTCAGGCAGATACCCACTGAAGTCAGGAATTGGCCTAAATTGCATTTCTTGATTTTTAGGTAACTTTGTTTCGAATTAAGTTCTGTACAACTTCATTTTGAGTGATAATGCTGACTTGCCAAGTATAAAAATTGAATGATAAAATAAAGTGCAGTAACATTGTTCTTTTTTTTTTCCTGAAGCAACACATTTCACTGGTCTGAAATATTGGAGGGAAATTCTTAAAAACCCTTGCTTTAACATACATCTTGGTTCCAAAACCTGACCCCTTATAAAAACCTGGTTTTTGCAAATACCTGTCTTTGTAATTGGCTGGTCATTCAGTGAAATATAACTGAAGTGTATTTGTATGTAGCCCATTAGGCTACTAGCATTTATTTCTGTTCAGGTTATTTTCATAAAACTATAGGTAAACAAGCCCAAACCACTGTGGTGAGATAAAAGTTATATATGTTTTGGTCTTTGCTACTCTTGTTGCCATTTGATCCATACCTTTTTATAGACATTTGATTGTTGAAGTGGAATTTGACTGTTTGCCTTTGTTTCTTGAAGTCTAAAATGTGCTATTTGTAATGTGGACTTGGGGAGTAGAAATAAATCAATGCAACTTGACCACTGTGTGGAGTTCTTAAACAGGTACTGTTCTTTAGATAAAGATCAGTCTTCTCACATATACCACATAATCTGCTAAGAAAGCTAATGTTTTGAAATCAGGGATTTCACACTATTAGTGAAGAATTCTGGGTGGAGCGACCAAAAGTTTTCTTGCTGCTCAAGAGCCTTTGCAGACTTTACTTCACACCTGAATTACTTATGTGACCTAAACCTCAGAGCTAAAATATCAGGCGCTTCTTGATGGTAAATAGAAGCATCTTAAGTAATTTCTCTACTGGGGAGGTGAGGATAGTTTTAGCAGCTCTGATTCCAGTGTAAACAGTGGAAGGCAATAAGCTACAAAGGAACCAGATTCAATGATGACAGTTTTAAAAAGAAAGATGTAAATTGGAACAACAGAAATGGAACATAAGGTGAAATCAACAGCTTTGCTACCAACGAGACAGAAAAAATACCTTTACTGTGCTTCATTTTAAGTGAGAGAAACGCATAAAAATGAGGTATCTCATTAGAAGAGAGGCAGCTGAAAGTTTTCATAGATTATATGGTTACAGGTGACAGTGGAGTGTCAAAGCAAACACTATGCCAAAAAGACTTAAGGAAAAATCTAAAAGGAAGCAAACTGAACTGCATCAGACAAGTTATTTAACTGAAAAAGCATCATTGGAAAAGCAAGCTTTATCCATGATCTACAGAAAGGATCATCAACTTTGACAAGCTACAAATAGTTTGAGAAACACCTTGCAAAAAACTACCAAGTCTAATAAAAACTAAATCTACCAAGACTAATAAAAATAATGAAAATAAGAGGTATACAGTGGCTTTCCTATTAAAAAAAAAAAAAAAAATCCACAACTCTTCAGCTCAGAAGAGAGAGCAGAGGTCTAGAAAAATCATGAGTGGTGTGAAGACCAATGAGGTGACAACTGTTCATCACTTCTGACAGAAGCAGGAGCATCCAATGAAAATGATACATGGCAAGTTGAGAAGCAACAAAGGGAAAGACTTCTCACAACGTGTTGCTAAACCCAGTGCAGCTTGCTGTGACTGCCGGGAGTTTGTGTTGAAAATTTACAAATACCCAAATATACCAAGACATGCAAAGCCTGAAGGAAGTATCACAGTATTCTGAGTTGTAAATGAGAGTAATCTGGGGATTGTGTCCCTACGTACTTACCCTGTTTTATGCTGTTCTTCAGATGTTTATTACCAGTTGCTGCCAAACAAAATAATGGGCTAGGCAGATCTTGGTGTGACTTGATATAACTGTTTGTTGTTTTGTTTTTGTGGCTATGTAGTTTTAGATGTTCCCAACAAACTTTAGTGTAGCTACAAAAGGAAGCATTGGCCACTTCAGACTAAGTCGTGACTAAGTTCAGTTGATTAGGTCTCCTTGCTTTCTTCATCTATATACTGAAGTTTGGTGGCTTGGTCAATACAGCTAGGCATGATTAATTACACATTTAGCTAAATATTTTCTGTGTGTCTCAAATTTTCTGTACAATCTGACCTTAATGATGTAGATCAAAAGGCATCATTAGTCCTGATGAGGCCTGGCACAACGCAGCCAACAGCGGGCTTTAGTTGCCACTTTGAGTATGTGCCCACAGCACTGTGAAGCTGACAGTCTAGGTCATGTTAAACAGGCAAAATTAATAGATAATAGCATTTGGCTAAATGAAACAAAACTGTTGGCATCTGTTATTCCTCCTGATCCAGTCTGAAAAAGACCTTCAAGAGTAAGATAGCGAGAATTGCAGAGTAATTGATCACAGCAAGATAACGTCCATACTCATCCTGCCATTTTAATTTCATCTTACTCCCGCTAAGTCATCAGTTAAAATAAACTACTATTTTGGCAGTTAGTCTAAATTATGGTTCTTAAATTGTGTGTGGGTTTTTGTATAGATTGGAAATAAAGTATAGCAATAAGACCGCCAAAAAGTCAATGATACTTTGAAGAAAAATGTCCTCATTACTCACTATTATGACAGTAACACTACAGGGTCTCTTAATTATTAGCAAAGATGAGAGAACAGAAACCTCTGTAAGATCGAATGTTGGGGCAGCACAGTTGGCTGTGGCAACTACATGAGTTGTCCTCTAGAAACAAATGACTGCAGAGAGACTGTGGAACTTACTTGAAATAAAATGTTGGTAAGATCAGTTACTTCTCTGTTCTCTAATCTTGAGAAGGTGTATGTTTTAGGTCCTCTTCTCACCATACAGACTGCACTGTCAAATGGAAGAGCTGTAGGCTAAGTTCACATTGCCTACAATGCTGGTTAGAGCAGAAGCAGAAATTTTAATTCCTTTTTTCAAACATCCTGTAGAGTCCTAAACTTCTGTGCTAGGACTTAAATTTTCTAGGGACCAAAGCAATACACCTCTGCTAGTTCCCCTGAACTACTAACAGCATTAAAAAACAAACAAACAAAAATCCTTAAAGTTATGACTATGCAGAATTATAGGTGGGGATGGGATGGGTTGGTTTTTTAATGTTTAATACATGAAAATTAATGTGCATAAAAACAAGGCAGGGAGTTTAGTAACTTCCTTGGACACCTCAAATTTTCCAGCCTAAAATGGTTTGTAATAATAACTTCAAATATAGGCAGGTTGTCACTTGATACTGAGCTGCTGAAGGAACCAAAGTTGACGACTGAATGCAACAGCATTTTGTGTTTAGAAGCAGATCTATATATAAAGAAGGATATACTTTTAAAATAAGGAGTCACACAACATTTTCAATAGTGAGTATTCTAGCATCACATCAGGTTCCCTTTTTGTTTTCTGACCAGTAGTGAAGTTTTGGCCTTACAATCACATAGCACAAACCTATAAAATTTATACTCTACTTGGACTCTTTGGTAACACTGCAACTGTTTTAAAACTTCAGCTACACATGAAGTATAATGAATTGTGCTCAGGGCAGTTACCCCAATTCTATTAGAATACCTGCAGTTTAACTATTCTAAAGAAACTACCCAACACAGTTATTTGGGAAAGAATAATTTTATTTGTCCTATCAATAGTTTAAACAGTCATAAACTACATCATACAAAAATCTTTGTATGCATTATAAGCACTTAGGTTTTCTTTATATACTTTCACCAAAAAACATAGCTCAAAATAAACATTGGACAAATTTAATGTCCCCTGTTGATGTCATAGTCTTTACATATAATTTAAACCAAGCAATTGATACTCATGGCTATTTGGAGGTGAATGTCCATTTACACAAGAAAACAGGAGTGGGCTGTATTCTGGAAGTGGAATGCACATAGTTTGAATGCTAAAACCTACAAACCATCCTGAAGCCTTGATGGGGCAACAGTTGGGGCAGTCATCATTTTTTCTCTGGAGGTTCATGTTTTACCCAGTCCTCAAAGCCACCAGCATACTGCTGAACTCTGAAAATATGCAGAAGATAAAATGTTAAGAAGGACTCTTCCTGAAAAAGGAGCCTAAGAGGACATGGCAATAAACCCAAACCAAACCAAAAAAGAGAAAAAAACCATAAAGAAATTCACTGCAATCAAATACACTTGCACCTAGCTTGAATGAGCTAGATTGACATTCCTTGTACTCTAATACTGCCTGCTTCCATGCAGTGTGTTCTGTAAGTCTTTTCTTTCAAATTACACTGTGCTGGAGATCAAGCATCAAGCAAGTAGTAGCAGCCAGATCAATAAGACAGTTTGCCACTTCGTTTTTTTTTAAAAACCAGACTTAGTGTGGTGGTAGATCTACATGTTATTATGTCCAATACTTGAGATGTTATCAAATAAATGCAGCGCACTGATCTTTACTTCCTTGCAAACCTACACACTCTATAGATCTGATGTAAGCCTGCATAAAACTAAATCCTGGAAAACAAAAACCCACCATGCAAAACAGTACTGGCTGCTTCAATTAGGCAGCGTGAAAAACAGGTAATGGAGGATATTTTGCACTTATGAAACCCATGTATTTATAAAACAAGAATGTGGTTCCATACTTTTGACTAGAATTGGCATGGATATTCCAGTTAATGAATTGCAGTTCAGTGCAAACATGCACAAACAACCAATTTTTAAAATTTCCTGCAGTCTTCAAGCCAGCAAGGCACCGTTCCTGGCACAGGTATAACAATTCTGCCAACTAAATGCTGCTTTTGCTTTCACTGTCAATCTCATTGTCTTCTTAGCCACTGCCTTCACTGCTTTACTCTGGGCAAACAATGCAATGTTTTACTTAAAGTGAAGGTGTACTTTGTCAGCAGTGCACTGCACAGGTAGAACTGCAATTTAACAAAGGGTGTGGTTTCAGAAACTATTTAACTTAAGATTGTACTTCTACCAAAGCAAGCAGTTCTGCACTTTTCCAGTCATCCTGTGTCTCAGGACTAGTGCTTATGAAGCTGTATAAAGAAGCAACATCTCGGTGAGGGACCCCTAAGAGGCAGAAAGACCCTTCAGCAGCAGCACAGTCCTGCAGCAGTTTGCGTCACCTGCGGCACACATGCAGAGCTGCTGAAGGGTTGTTTCACAGGGCAATACACCTCACTTTGCTGAACACCCAGTGGTGTCTTTCAGTGGTCAGTGGAGACAAGAGGCAGTGCCTAACTCAAATACCAGTCATTTTGTTCATATCCCACATTTACATTTTTACCCTTGCCCACAAGAAGCCGAGTACGGGCTCAGCTTCATGGGGGGAGGCTGCACTAATCCCATCCTTACACACACACATCATACCTGCTGAAACCCAAGGACATGGCAAAACCAAGTGCTTGTTTACTTCTTGTTCCTGCCAAACAGGAGAAAACCACAGGGTCTGACTTGGATGGCATTGTTTGATTGTACTGCTCCTTGAACTCCGCTGGGTCCATTTGTAGAGCTTCCACTAATTCACCCACTGGGAAATACAAGGAGGGGTGGGGAAGGTCTCATTTATTCTCCATCCACAGACAAGCTTACACCATAAGGCTTCTAATTTCTCTGGAGGAAAAGGTTAGCCTCACAACACACTACCAGCGGCCTAGCAAAGCTCCTCCTTGCTCAGTCACGGCCCCTTGCCCACAGACTTGACCACCAAGCAAGGGGGAACACCCAACGCCTCCGCGTAGCAGTGCTCGTAACTTACGCGGTATGTTGATGGACGCTGGGATTTTTCCAGATCTGTCGATCTCCCACCTCTCCCGCACGTCTATGTGGAGGACGCCGGTCTTCTTCAAGTCTTTGAGCTCTTGGTAGGAAAGGCCGGGCGCGCCGCCGGCGCAGAGGCCGCGGCTGGTGGCACCGGCC
>JAVJGI010000062.1:180266-208997 GCA_035590275.1 Ibycter americanus
ACCGGGCTGTCTCCGTGGCCTGCGGTAAGTTTCTCGGTCTGTTAAATCGGAGAGGGTCGGTAGCATCGCCTTTGGTCGGGTTTAAACATAAGCTCTGATCGCTTTGTATTAGGCAAGTTAGCAGGCGAATGCAGTTCTGAAATGGCCTTGCCGCTCTGTGTCATGAGGCTGGCGTGGTTATTTTTGCCCTGCTCTGACAGTGTGGCATATGCTGGCCTGGTGATGCCACCGCCGGCCTGCTGCCGCTGCTGCGTGGCCGCCTGGACGCAGGCTGCGGGCTCCCCGCGCCAAGTGTCGCAGCAGGCAGCTCGTGTGGCTGCAGCGCTGGCGCTCTGCTACCTGAAGTTTCGATTTCCGTGAATGCAGACTGGTACGTGCCTGGTGGTTAGACCACAGCCTGGTGACAGTCCTCTTGATTAATCAGCGAGGTGGTATTTTAGACCCCTAACTGCAACCCTGCACGTTGTATTTGAGTGAATGTTTAGATTCTGTGATTCCTGGATGTCGTTCCACCTTTCGCTGTTGATGGGCCTTTGCTTTAGGACTTCATCCTGCTCTTGCTGTAGGTATGTTGCTACTCGTGCAGTTAAACAGAATACGCAAGACAGCATATTGAACACAGATACAGAAGAGTAAGGTAAGACGTCAAGAACATAGAAGCAGATGGCAGTAACTCCAGGTGGAGCACTGTATTCTTGATTGTCGTCTTTAGCCACAAGTATTTCCCAATTCCATTAAATAATCCTCTCATACTAGCATATAAAGCAGGGTTGTGTTTAAAGGATTCTTTCCACTCTCATTTTCTAGCTTTTTAAATGGAAGCATAGTAGTGGCACGAACATGTGCCAGCCTGGTAGCAGAATATGCCTTTGTGAATCGCTCTGCAGTGTACTACGGTTGTAAATATTTTGTCAGATTTCTTCATGAAATATTGAAGAACTGGTGCTCTGTAGTTTTGTTTCTGCGACATTCACAGAAATGCAGCTAGTGTCTCATGGGTTCTGCTGTAAGCATCAATCATAGATCAAGGACAAGTTGTTCCACTTTAGACATGTCGTCAAAGCAAACTGGGGCAGTTTGTATGGAGGAAGAAAATGGAATGAAATGTTTTGTTCTCGGTGGCAAGACTTTGACTTTCAAAGAGCTCAAACTAATCTTCCATAGCCCTTTATGGTTTCATTTGTTTTGCCCCATTAATTAGCTAACTCCCACAACACCCTTCCAGAGTAGATGGGAAGTTAAGCACAGCCGTTGCCTTCCTTCATCCAACTCGGCCGTTTAGGCAAGGATACAAGGTGAGTCTCAGCTTAGTGTATTATCTTGCGTGGGCCTGGTGTCTCACACACTGTGCTGCAACCACAGTTCCTTTTTTTTTTTTAGATTTGATGCAATCAGTATTTCTATGAAGTTCATCCTTTGCTCATATTGCCCTTCATGTGGTCCTATGACATCTTGGACCACTTTTTCCCAAGTTTTTGTCCACATGGTTATCCTGCCAGGATACTGTGAGTTCACTGGTTACTCTCCAACTGTTTCAGTTGTTATGTCCTCAGATTTTCTGTGGCGATGGCACTGTTGCATTGATGTTCATATCATGTGAGTGCATAGTCTGTCAGCTCTGCCATCTGACTGCCTTTTCACTTGTGGGCCAACATCATTAGTTATAAGCCATGGCTCTTTTTATGGTACTTATGTGTTTTGCTTTTTAAAGTGTGAATTTGTAAGAAAATCCATGTTAATTTTTCCCTCCTGGTGTATTCATATTATTTTTAATTACATTTAAGGGGAGATAGAGAACATAAGCAAAAGTTGCAGTTTGCTGTATGAGGTTGGGTATTGATGGGTATCCCTGCTATTTTCCATAAGACCTTTGCTATAAGATATTAGCAAAAATATGTCATCAAAATGCTGCTCCTTTTACCCAGTCAGTCCTTTAATTTACTTTAGTTATGAGCCCAGTTACAGGGACTTCTCATTCTTGTTTCTGGACACATCTGGTTTCTGTTCATCCTTAGAAGTAATTTTTCTGTGGCAAGTGGGTTTCAGTAGGAAATCTGAGGGAGGTTGTGCAGGATGTAAACATGAACGTTGACAGACCATGTTTAGCATGGGTGGCTGGATGGAAGTATTAATTAAAGTGAGAAATGGTATGGGATTTTTACTGTCACTTGGAAAGTTGTATCTAGCGGTCTGAAGGCTCCGTCTCACTCCTTGCGCAGAAAGTACGTCAGTGTCTCACCCTTTTAGGACTGTAATATAATGTCAAGATTGGCATTTGAGCTCCAGTGACGGTGTAGGATGTGTGATGTGCCTTTGGGCTAGGAAATCTTGGAGATGACACTTTCAGAATTTCAGATGACATTTTCCAGGGGAAGAAGTGTTGCTGCCACTACCAGTCAGCAGTTCTGGTCCTTTTACTGCTCTAGCAGGCAGCATGGGCTTGTTTGCCGCAGAGGTTTCGGTGGCTGTCAGAGTGCTGAGCCTCCTGGCCCTCTGATGGGTGACACTGCCCGGTTGCTAACTGTGATGGATGCAGTTCTTGCTCTGATTGGGTGACATTTGATCTAGTGGCGAGCAAGCCAAAATGCCACAGGTAACGCTCGGAACAGACGTCCAAAATATATCAAGTTGCAGCTTATATCAAAACATGTAGCAATTCTGCAGAGGATCTGGCATTACTGACCCATACAAGGCTCTTCTTTCTGTACTCTTACAGTTACATGGAAGCTCATAAAGACCTTTCACAGATGTGCTACAGAGCATCTTGGTCTTTGGACTTAATCTGCACATCTGTGCTGTTCGTCAGCCTCTCGCTTTGGCGCTAGGCTGCCGTTGACAGCTGGACAGTTCTGTTAAATTAGTTGAAAGTGATAATTTTTCACTGTATTCAGTGCATGCTGTGCCTTTTCAGTGTGATGCAGGGGTTTTTTTGCATTAGCAACATAAAATGGTATCATTTTAACTTGAAAGCAGGACTACAAGTGGTGAGACAGCTGGAATTTAGGGTACCTCAGATGAATTGAGGGACTGAGGTAAATGTATTTGTCCCAGCTTCTTTGAATTCAGGTTCTCACTGATGAAATAATTAACAATATTAGTTTCACAGTTAATGGGAAGTCCTACAGGGAGAGTCTTACCCGTATCCAAAATACTACCTCGAGACTACCTGTAGGTTCACTTGGCTGTATTTCATAGGGTAAGGATGCTTAGATGAGCTGGTGGTTATTACACCGTTTTTATCTTGTGTGCATTCTAGCAAAGCAACTGTAACCCTCCTAGTTAATCAAGAATCAGGAAAAATGTTGTGATAGGTATTACACAGATAAGAACAAGTATGTGGCATTTGCCTGAAAGAGCTGGCACCCTATTTATAAGAGGAGCGAAAAAGTGGATCTTGACAGATGGAAACAGTGATGTGGTAGTAGACAGCACAGCAGGTTATTTCTCTAACATACTGATGATCTGGTTTGGGTTTCTAGTAAGCATTGTAGTGAAGGCAGCATGGGAAAACTCACTAAGGTGGCACATTTCAAAATTTAGCAAGTGACCTGTACACTTTGTAGGAGGAGGGACTGAGCCTCTAAGTGGGGAGTGCAAGATGGTAAGATGGGAATAGGTTCTGGGGAGTCGAGACAGTGAAGATATAGTTTGCTTCTCCACCTCTCTTGCATAAAAATGCTGCGAAGAGGAATGACCTCTTTGGTTTGGTTTTGGTTTTTTTTGTGGTGTCCCCCCCCACAAGAAAAGTGAATTCTAGTTCATGCTAGCCTTGTATCTTTTATTGGTCCTAGCTCTACTGAGTTCCAGTAAAATACAAAATTTTTAAAAATAACAGTTATGTATTTTGGGAACTGCATCCAGCTATTTTTGGTTTCTAAGTATATACTTTATGAGGGGGGTGGATTTCTATATTTAGAAATATTAATGCTGTTAAATATAGACTATTTCAGGCATACCTTACACTTAAAATAGTCTAGACATAGCTTAGATCTAACTTAACAAATTTGGTGTGTTGATTTTTGGCATTTTGTCAAATTTGAAGCTTTTAAAATTAGGTAGGCAGATCATTCTGCTGCTTTTCAAGTGGTTTGTTCTTTCTAGAAAGGTTGAAGCAAGCAGTTGTGAGGAGCTTTTGATCTTAATCAGCTTTTTGTAGGGAGACTGGCATTAGGAGTCTTTTAAGAAGTAAAAAAGTAAACAGAATAACAAGTGGTGATGATTACGCTTCAAACTCTTGTATGCTGAGCTCAAAGAATCTGAACATGTTTGGCAAGGACCAGTTTTTAGTTTTGTATGAAATGGTTGTTTAAAAAGGAGAGATTTAGCTCCTTATATTTTTAGCTTTTTCCCCATGAAACTGCATAATTTCTACTTACGATTTTTACTGTGTGCCAAATAGAGATCAGGGTGGAGCTAACATACCTACTGAACTCAGCTTTTTCTACCACAAAAATCAGGGGTTTTCAGATTCATTAGTCAAGTATCATTTGCACTGTGACTTGATTTTGTGTCTACAAAATGAAAAACTTACCATTTAATTTGGTTTTCCATCACAAAAAGAAACTTCCAAGCAAGGATTCATGGAAACTGCTTTCTGCGTAGGGAAAGAGAGAGAGTCACTCCGCAGCTGATGGCTGTAACCACAAATTACTCACTGAACACATTAAAAAAATAGGAGAATGGGTTGGAAAGAGGCAAACCATGGGAATATTGCCACTGTTTTTGATCTCAAGTGTATCAAGTTCATTTTGTGCAAATAGTTTGTTTCTCCTCTGCCTGCTTGCCCTGAATGGCTTGTGCCCTATGGTCAACAGGAACCCACGGGTTTTCTCTCTTGCTTTTTTCTTAGCTGTATTTTATTCTTTCTTGGGCCTATGTTTGTTCAGGGTTTTCATTGCAGTAAAATCTCAATCTTTTATTTCCCGTAAACTCAAATATTTCTGAGAAGTAATTTCTAAAGCACCTTAGATTTCTTCCTGGTTTATCTCAGTTAAATAGAAGGATACAATTCCTGGCATAAACATTTTGATTTGAAATGTTGATCATGTTTTTAATTGTTAAATGAGATCTTTTATTTGTAGTGTTTTCTGTCTCTGAATATATGGGAAAAAGGCAGATAGTACTGCATATATACTGTGCTACTTGCATTGTAGATGCATGCTGAGTAGCTCATTGCTCTTACCCTTTCATCCCACTTACATGCTTTTCAAAATGAGGCACAAACCCTGGCCGGTTAGGTCCTTGATATGCTGTGGCTTTTCCAAGAGCTCACAGGTCAGTAAACATTGTCTGGTGGATGCCTGTCTACGTGTGTTCATGAGAACTGATGAATCTAATGGTCCGTGTTATCTTTTGTTCTGCCTGCTCTTACTGAAATAAGACTGAAAAGTCTCCAGGTTGCTTGGTGGGTTCCCAAACCGGCAGTGTGAATGCCTGCTTCCCATGCCAGTCTCCATTTCAAATGCCCTGTCAATTATGTTGGGCTAGAAACACTACAGTTTCCGTTGTTGTGGGTACCAGATGATGCTCTGTCTTTTCCACGTGTCCTGAAGGACCCGAGAGAGTGGGTTCAGTGGTGGGCTGTGTGTGCCCTGATTCAGATCGTATCACCTGGCCTATGGGCCACAGGATTTCACAGGTTGTAAAGACTTGCTTGTATTTCAGCTGGTCAGGCCCATAATTGTTCTTTCATGAAGTTACTCAAGATCTCAAAACGTACTGATACGAACGTGACTTTCATTGGGGTGAAATCTGTAGTTTGGACAGTCTTACATAATCTGTCCAAAGAGATAAAAATTCTTATGCTGAAACGAACTTGTAGATTGTTTATGTCAATGTTGAATAACCTAAACACAACTATGTTCCTTTAGGGAGGACATTTTTGCTGTCTTTGCTATTGACTCTTTACATAATTTAGTTAAAAATCGTGGGTTTTCTAACAGCAGCTGTATCAGCCTTACTGTTTGATGAATGTCTCGATGAATCTTGTGCTCAGTTAAGCGGCAGTGTGACAAGTGGTGATGGGTAGTTTCACATGAAGCTTGGGTATATATGATAAGGTGCCAAGGCAGAAATGCACAGTTGAAGTTGTTTGGGTCTGAAGCACCTTTTCATGTTCTAGGGATGGCATAATGCATGGCTGTTGATGTACATTAGACGTGCTAACATTTGTTGAATATAAATAGTCAAGAGCTGGAATATTCAGATCTTACTGTATGAACATGAATTTGAACCTACAAAATTGGCAAAGCTGAATTCAGTGGCGTTCACTTACATGTCTAAGCATTTGAAGCTTTATACCCTTAAGTGCAGGAAATTTTGAAATCTATGACTTAAGAACACAATGGTATTTAATATAGTATAACCTGATTGCCATGTAAGTGTACCATTCTGAAAAAAATGAAGTGCATTTTGAAGGGTTGAGGAGACATGAAGCCAGTGATGCAATGAAGCAGAGAGTAAAGATTTCTTTCATACTATATAGAAATTTGACTTGTCCAAAGTAAATCTGTAATTGATACATTCATGCAGAAAACCTCCAGTGCTAATAGTGTGCGTGGCAGATGTAGAGACGTCTGTCCAGATCTGTAGGAACCTGGAACAGGAGCTCTGAGGTACGGATTGCCCGCTTCACTTCAGCGAAGGCTGTTCAGGTACCAGGGATGGTGGTGCTCTAGTGTCGATATTGACGACTGTTCTGCTGATTGGCTTAATGGGTAAGAAAGGAGAGGGAATATTGAGTTCAATATACAGGTCAATTCGCATGTCTCTCAGAGCTTCGGTAACACAAAGGTCTAAATGCATAGGCAGGGAAGATTTAAAAACTTAGGTAGACAAACTGACTAAACTTCGGCAAACTTATCTCCTTGATCTGCAGCAAGAATGTATCTTTTGCTGTTCTGAAATATTGGGCATTTTAGACTTTTCCTGTACATAAATGCGGATTCACAGTTGAAAATATCTGGTACTGGTAGCTCAGGCAACATTATTAAGCTGTTTGTGGTACACAACAAGATGTCATTTTTTTTCCTAAACAGAATGGCTCACAGGTTTGCAGTGTATGAATATTTGACTATCTTACATTCATGTGCTTTGTATATGAAAACATAAATTTGTTTTTATGAAGCACATTGTTAAAAGACAACCTATAAACTAAGCATCAGAAGTTCTTTGTGTGATGCACAGCTATACTTCAGTGAATTCACAGTTGGATTTTGATTAAATGACCAGTGTGCTGAAATCTCTGAAGAATTTTTTTTTTTTAAAGTTTAGTGGCAAATATTTATCCTTTGATTCTGTTCCTCATAGGACTCCTTGATTAGTGACCCAAATTTCCTATAAGAGACTTCATCTGAATGGATTCTCTGACGTTTAATAAAAGGGTCAGCTTGCACTCCAGTCTGTCCTCACTCATAGGAGAGGGCACTTTCATGAGATTTGGAAGACTTTTGTATTTTATTAAAGTGTTTTGAAATTGCTCAAAAGCTTTTAGGGAATGTACAAAGGTAAATGGTGATTGAAACCTTTCATAAGGGAGATATGTTCAGGAAGAAAAGCTTTTATTTTGTTGAAGTTTTTCTGGTAAGGCATGGCTGAAGCTCTGTAATAGTTTACAATAAGAAAAATAAAGAAAATCTCAGTATCTCAAATATTTAACACCCCTGCCTGGAAGTGTGTGTCCCCTGTAGCTACAGATACACTACTTATTATGAATTGTAACTAACTGATCTTGCAGCATTCCTAAGAGTTTATTCCTGACACATTCGTACTCCTTGTTACACAGTAGCTGACATTAGCCAAAGCCTAAAACTGTTGGTGAGGTTTGAATGTGTAATTTGATCTTGTGCTTTTAAGAGTTCAAACTGACTGCATTTGTTGAAGTGTTTAGACAATAAAGCAACTTCTGTTTCTCTTTCCTAGTGAGTAACAGATGCGGGTGAAAGATCCATCAAGAGCCAACCCCGAGAAACCAAAGCGAAGCAAAAGGCCTAACAGGCCACAGGATGAGGACTCTTCAGACGATATTTCAGGTAAATACTTTAGGTGATGTGTGGCCGTGAGGTTGAGGGCTAACGACTTCCTTGGTGACTGATGAAAACCACAAATCAGTGGTACCATGAAATACTTTTCGTGTTTGAATTTGTAACAGAAATATCCCCAGGCAAGTGTTTATGACATGATTGGTTGTTACACTATGTGACTGCCCTGAAGGGCAGGAGAGTTGGTTGATCTTTGATGACAACCTCTTCAGAGCAGGAGAATGGTCCTTGCCCATGTGTGGAAGGTCAAACGCGTAGCAGGAGGCTGCTTGGCTGAACAGGAAGCTTCCAGTTGAGCTCAGAGGCAAAACGAAACGGCAGAGAGGGTGGGTGTAGGTTTGGGCTGCCCTTGCAGGGGCCCTGAGTGTGCAGGGATGGGATAAGGTAAGGCAGCCTCAGTTAGAACTGAATCTGATGAGGGGTGTGAGGAGTAAGATGGGCTTGTATGGATGCTGTGACAGTAAAATGAAGGCTAAGCCAAGTGCAAACCTGCTGCTTGAGATGACAGGGGACCTAGGGACACAGGGCATGGGAAAAGGCTGAGGAACTCAATTCTTCCTTTGCCTCTGCCTTCACATGTAAGCCCTGCACTCGGTCCTCCCTGGTCCCTGAGCCTAATGGCAGACTGTGGGATTTAAGCATTGTCCAGAGTAGAAGATTGAGAGCTGTTAAGCAAACTGAATGTGCACAAGTCTGTAGGACTAGATGGGATGCATCTGAAGGTGCTGAGTGAGCTAGGTGATGTCATTGTGAGACTACACTCTGTCATCTTCATGACAACAAATGGAGGAGAGCAATTGATATGCTGGAGGCTAGGTCTGCCATTCAGAGTGACCTAGACCAGCTGGAGGAGTGGGCTGCCAGAAACTTCTCAGAGTTCAGCGAAGGCAAGTGTAGAGTTTGGCACCTGGGCCAAAATAACTGTGTGCAATTACAGGGTGGGAATCAATGGCTTGAAAGCAGCTTTGCAGAAAAGGTCCTGGCAGTCCTACTGCACATGCTGAATAAAAGCAAGTGGTGTGGCTTGTGCCTACTGTATGCTGGACTGTGTTAACTAGAGCACAGGGTGAGGTACGTGATTCTTTCCATCTTTTCAGCACTGTGTCCAGCTGTGGGCTCCCTGTTGCAAGAAAGACGTTGACTTGTCAGGGTGAGTCTGATAGTGGGTCACCCCCTCCATGTTGTTAAGGAGATTGAGAACACGATGAAAGAAGAGGGGCTGAAGGAAATGGCTTTTGTTTAGCCAAAGGAGTGAAAGTATGGTTTCTTTCTTTGACTGCCTGATTGGTGGTTATAGAGAAGGCAGAGCCAGACTCTTCTAGGAGGTCCACAATGAAAGGACTGAAGTCAACAGACAAAGTTAGGGCAAGGAAAATTTGGCGAGGTGTGAGGAAATTTATTTTATTTTCGCCCTGAGCATGGTCAGACAGAAAACTAATTTTCTAGGGAGTTGGTGAAACCTCTGTCCTCAAAGATATTCAACACTCAGCTGAACAAAGCCATCAGCAACCAGAACTAAATTTGTATTTGGCCCTGTTTTGAATGAGGATTTGGACAAGATTGCCTTCAGAGGTTCCTTCAAACCTAGGTTATTCTGTGCTATTATAGTGGAATTTGTGTGAAAAATATGACAAAGAAGAATGGTCATCGATATTCATGTTCAGAATGGGCAGTTGTAGTAGGGATGCAAGGGTATTTGAAAATCTTTCTTTATGGATTGAAAAGGAGGTTGACTGCCTGTGTTGTTATAGCCAAAAATAGACTTATGTAGTATTTTACTGTGTCAAAAAACCAAACCAAAAAAACAGGGAAATGAATTTTGTAAAAAAGTAATCCTCATACTTTTGTACAAAGTAGTTTATCTGCTTTTAAGAAGTGGTGTTTATTGACTTGAAAAGAATTTTCATTATAGAAAGACTGAAATAGATCCTTCATAAAATTCAGTATATGGAGAGCAGCTAGCTGGTTTTTTCTATTTTAGTTCCTTGCTATTTTTCTCAGCATTTTTCCTAATGCTGAATTTGTTGAAGAGACTGCTCTTTCAGTGTACAGGTGCTCCCTTTCATAGGTGTTATTTTTAATGTATGAAAGTGAGTATATGTTGTTTTCTCTAGGCTTAACCTGCCAGCATGTGAGCCAAGCAGTGGATGTGCATCATGTGAAGAGAGCAGTAGCTCAGAGTGTCTGGTCAATATGTGCAGAATGTCTGAAAGAGAGGCGGATGAGTGATGGTGAGCCCGTGGCACCTTCAGACATATGGCTGTGTCTCAAATGTGGCTCTCAGGTAAGCATATACTGTAAATTTACAGAGGTGGATCAGCCGTGATTTTTCTAAAAGATACGACTGGTGTGTATCCTTGTCTGGCATCCCGTTACCTTCAGTGCACAGTGTGACAAGAGTGCTTGGTTGTGAGAGTTTATGCTTGAGCTTCTTCAGTGGAGTGGGATGTGGCCTTAAGTTCTCGTTTTCAGCTAGCTTTAAGGCATCACAAGTAGCAAGTGAAGGTCCTGCCTTTCCTCTGTTCTTCATCTGCATGCTCTTACCACTTACAGAGAATTGGCTTCGGGAACTGTGTGGTTGCAAACGCATCCATTCAGCTGGCTCATCCAGCAGAGGATTCTGCAAATACAAATTAATGAAAAAACAAATATGTATATTTGATACGCAGAATCAACTTGTACTGTGGACACTCACTTGCTAGATTTGATTGAAACAAGGGAGAAAGGACTGTGCCGGATTGAGAATGCTGCTTTTTGTGGCAGCTAGCCATTAGATTGGATCAGTTATAATGTCAAATTGTGGCCTCAGAGTTTTAAGATGACACAGGTCCTGAACCCAAGGGCTTGCACAGGTTTCTGCCCTGTGAGTGAAGCAAAGCCTGATACAGAAGAATTCAAGTTACAGGCAGTGTTACACTTGATTCAGCTAGTAGTTGCCTGAACAAAGCATTTCACAGTTTTGTTAGACTTTCAGTAGGTTTTAGTGTAGTAAGGACAGAAGCCAGCTCCTACCAGTGTTATCTGAACAGATTTAATTTTGCAAAGAAACATGCTATTCACAGGCTTCAAAGATAGTTAAATAGATCTGAGGAGGACTCTCATGTCTTGTCTAAGGAGGGCTTTTAAAACAAGTTAACTCTGTGTGCTTTTTTCATGTTTATGCTGTTAATAGCCTCCAAAGCTCATGCCTTATTTAGAGACCAGTCCTGAATCTTCTAAGTCCCATTGTGTAGATACTGGAAGAATTGCAAATACTTTCTCTTGAAGTTGGTGTGCATAAATGGTGTGTTGTGAGTAGCTTTTTAGTACAAAACAATTTATGTACCTTTTGCGTTTGCTGTCTGGAATGCATTTGGAAGTCTTGAGCAGTGGGTGTTACCTGTGCTGTCCTTTCCTTGATATTTTGTGGACCAAATATTCTACATATTAATTTCATTCACATTTTTTTAGAGAATTCTAACTTCTGTGAATGGCATAATTTTCTATTGATACCTATTCAATACTTATTCAAAAGCTAGGAATTATTTCTATTAAGTTAAACCAATAATTTTCTATACTTTTAACTGATTTTTCCAAGTAGAAAAGATGAGATTTTGGTTTTGTGTTGTCATGGATTTTCCTTTATTAGTAAAAATAAAATTGGTTCATTTAAAAAAATATTTGATATCTTTATAACACTGGATTATAAAGAATGTTAAACCCTCTCAATCCTTGAGAATGCTAAATGAGTATTTAGGGCATTGTAGCTTTATGTCTAATTTTGAAAAGTGAAGTTTTTGTAGTTTATTTACTAATAATATAGTCTTTTCCTGCTTCCCTTTTTTCCTACTATGTTGATGTTTCTCTTTTTAGGGATGTAGTAAGAACTCGGAAGGCCAACATTCTCTGAAACACTTCCAGACAGCACGCACAGAACCTCATTGCATTGTTATCAACCTCAGCACATGGATCATATGGTAAGAATGAGTGTGCAGGTGTTCGTGTATGCTTTTATATAAGGACTACTCATATCTTAAAGGGGTGTCGTCTCATGATTAAGAACGATTCTGAGGGAGAAAATGAATACTTTATAGAGAGGAAGGGCAGGCTTCCTGGAGTGAAAATTACTTTGTCCTTAGGACTCTCACAGGGGTCACAGATCAGTACTAGGCTAGAAGTTTGAGTCCATTGTGTTCTGTGAGAGTTGGCTGGTTATAGGAGCTTGTCCTTCCTGCTTGTTTCTCTATGATTATTTGCAGGACTATAGACTGAGATTATTTAAGTCTCTAAGTATCGCAGTGAATTGAGACTGATCTATCGAAGAGCATATACGAGATGAGAGAATTCAATTTTATTCCTCTTTTTAGTATGAAAAATTGAAATCTAGAGCTTAAGTAATTTGTACAAGGTTGTTTGAGAGGTTTGTTAGAGCTGGGAGATGCATCCAGATATCCTGAATTCTAGTTCATTTCTTCTTTTGTTTAGGTGTTATGAATGTGATGAAGAGCTGTCAACACATTGCAACAAAAAGGTTTTGGCTCAGATAGTTGACTTTCTTCAAAAACATGGTTCCAGGGCTGAACCAAGTAAGTTTACACAAATAGTTTTATCTGGAGACATCTGTAATGTACTGTCTCTAAAAACAAACATTTCAGGTTTTGAGTAATGTTAAACATACAATTGAAAAATTATGTATGGTGTGAGTATAATGCAATTTGTAATTGCACAATTACTTGGGCAAGTAATGTTTGTCAAAACATAATGTCATTTCTTTTCTACAGTATGATTACATTTAAAAAATATCTTGGGCATTGTAGGACAGTTTTTTCACATTTTGTCTTTCATGAAGAAAGTTTATTTTAGAGAAGGTGTTGCCTTAAATAAGATGCCATAGAAATTAATGCACAAAAGCTATATAGAAGCAGAAGTAAATGGAATTTTCCTCAAATGGATGTGTCACATTTTACATTTTTCTGATTTAAATTTGTTTTCCACAGTAGTGAGATCTAAGTGGATTTTCTAGTACTCTGTTGTTGGATGTGATGCTTTCTGTTAATTTATGTTACTGGGTTTTAATTGATAGTATGCTCATTTCTATTAATAGAAAATAGTATGAAGTTATTTTCTTATGTTAGGAGCGTCCTATATCTTCTCAATATATGTAATAGTAGATAGAACTTAGTACATGTGGCCTTCAGCTGTCTACTCTCGATAATGTTAATATTATTCATCCCTGCTGTAACACACTCAGCAGCATTTCTGGCTTGTGACTTAGCGTACATTGGATTCCAGATTTTCTTGACAAAAACCAGCTTAGGTAAACTTCTAGAACAATTGGTTGCAGTTTTTAGCAGAGATAATCAACTGCTTAGAAGTAAGTAAGGAGAAGCCTTGCCTTACTGAATTAGACTAAGTGTTCCTCTAGCTGCAAGTGCATAAATCCTACTGGTTTTAAGAGGTGTTCATAATTTTTGAGGGGAAAAAAATGAAGGGTTGCTCAGAAATACAAGTTGTATATTAAATTATTTAATTGCAATAAATTGGTAAATTACTACTTTTTGCGTCCTTTTGCTTAGAGCAATGAAAATACAGTATGTGATTTCACTTTTGTTCACAGCTTCGGTTTCAAGTTTATGTGTAGTAAATGGATGTTGCAGCTTGCTTGCAGATGAAAATGCTGTAGTGTTTGTTTCAGTTAATTTAATGGAAACAATTTCATTCTGTTTTTGTACGGCTGGATAAGACTTTGATATGACTCTGTGCTTCATAGTTTAGATTCTTTATTTGTGAGACTTAAAAATACCTAGTTTTCAGAGTATAGCACTTCCAGGTTTTCTGTGAAATGTCTTCAGTTAAGCAACTGAAATTCCAAACTAACTCAGGGAAAGTAAGCTTAAATTAGGCCCAGGATTTCTTAAAAATCAGGTGTTTATAGCAGAGCAGGGCGGAATATACTTCTGCTGTGTATGTATTTGTGTTTCATTGTGATACTCTTTTGAAAATGCATATATGTCCTTTTAGTGTTCGCCTGATATGACTGGAAACTCTTTTTCTGTAACTGGAAACAAAATTGTATTGTTTAGGGCATGAATATTTTTTCACACCCACCCCCCCCACACTCCCCCCCCCCCCTTTTTTCTTCTGTTTTGTTTAAACCTGTTTTCCCTTCGGTTTCTGAAACCAGGCATTGAAATGAAAAACTAGCTAGCTTCAGTTTGTGGTTGCACATTTTGTGGCAGCAGTGCACTGATTTGGCCCTGCTTGCTTTGGTGCCCTGGAAGAGGAGGTTCATGGCAGTGATGGAAAAGGTAGAGTCGGGTGCCGGTGGTGACGTCAGGTGAGTGGTGTCGTGGGCAGTGTGAGGGTCCTCCTGCAAAGCGGTGGGAGGTGTAGGACAGTTTTAAATTGGTGGCAGACTGAGGAGTCTGCTTTCCCAGCATCTGGGAACTGTGTGTTACCAATCTGCACGGTTATGCTTCATCCTTCAAATTCGTGCACGTGCCTGGTTTTGAGTGTGTGGACAGTCACGCTAGTGTCCTTCGAAGCTAGGGAAGGCGTGCACAAGCCTTGCGGGGTGGCCGCCTTGGCAGCGAGAGGTCTCAGCGTGCCGAGGTTGCTCCTGCGTGGCAGTTGTGTCTCCTGCTCCTTGCTGGGAAAGGGCTGAGGCTCATGTGCAAGCTTCATGCAAAAAGTGTGTGCATGTATTTCTGGTAATGTTTTAAAGGTGGAAGTCTGTGACCCTGTCCATGTGGCAGAGTATGGCTGTGCTAAGCAGTTTGGATGCTGTTCTTGAGAGCTCTGGGAATGTTGGCCCAAAGATGTTTTGTTGGGTTTTCTTAAGTGGCAAGGAAAAGAAGAAAAAGCTGTTTGGCGTGCTCTGTTGCTTTGGGCCAGGCTTCTCACTGGAAGAGGCTGGGAAACAGCTGTGTATTGGTAAATAAGTGGTGTGCATGAGAGGGAATTCCCAACCAGAGCTGGCATTCCTCTTTGATAAATGTAACAGCAGTGTCTTTTCTGTTTTATGTCAAATACTTGGACTCACACACTTGGTACTTCCCCTAAAGGAATGTAACTTAAGTAAGATTTTTTTTTTCTTTAAATTAGACTGCCTTTAAGGATTTTTAAGTTTTTTAAAAAAATAAAATATGAAATCAAAATGTAATTCGTGCTGTTGTCCAGAACACAAAGGACATGAAGTCTAACAGTGAAAATCACCTCTGCTATTGATAACTGAGGTTTTGAAGTTTTTTTTAAGTATAGCATTTTATTTCTTGTTACAATGATATTTTCAGTGTAACTGTCATTCTGCAAGTTATTAGTTGGCTTAGAATTTTTAAAATTTATTTTGTATATTCAGCCATTAAAAACATAAACTAATTTTAAATAAATGAAAACTAACTTGTGAGAAACAATTAGTGTAAAACTGACAATTAATAATTTGTATTTCTCACTTAAAATATCTGTCTTGTGCTTTTTTCCCATTGCTTTTCTGTTTCTTCCTAAAAAAGCATCCAAAGTGAAGACACTTAGTTTTCATATCGGAATGTGGCACTGTAACAACAATTCATCTTATGTCTGGATCTCTTTCTGTTGTAACAACTGGTTGGCAGGGTGAATCATTAAAATTCAAATAGCATTGTGTAGAAATGTCTGCAGAAATGCATTATGAGCATGGATATAAGTTAACAGATGAGGACTGCTAGGGTTTTTTTTCAGTTCTTGAAGGTGCAGGAGTCATTTAAAGATAAAATAATCAGCCTAAACATGTAAGGGAGGGTTATATAGATTTCCTAATTAATGCATCTTGGAAAATAAACAAAAGCAAAATGCTTGTCATTTGGTACTAATGTGGTGGAATAGTGTGGCAGCAGGATCCCTGCTTTTCACTCGGCCTCTCATAAAGATTCAACTTCACTTCAGCTGTAAAAATGTGCAAATTACATTACTACTACATGACTGACTTTTGTAATTACATTAAGCGATTGAGATAAATCCCAGTGCTGGGTTCCCAAAAGAATGCTTGCAGCTGTGTGATTTTCGCATCTGATCCTATGGTTTGTTGTACCCAGCAATGCCTGCTTTTTTTTTTTTCTTTTCCTTCTTTTTTTTTTTTAAGAGGAGTCTGTTTGGTTAAGAGGTCATGTTGGGCACAAGATGGAAGAATAAAGCAAGATTGCTTTCTAGGGTGTACCACCCAGAAATTTGTTTTGTGAAAAAGGTTAGCAGGCCATGATGATTTTCACAGAAAGGCAGGTGCAGTATTGTCTGCGTGGCACACTTGTGAACTTCACATGGACATAATGCACATGTAGTACACAGAAACCATGCTGAGACATTGCGATCTGTGTGTCTGCTCATTTGCTGGAGAAAATAAATTGTTTTGCAGTTTAAAAGTGAATATTACATGTATTTTCCTTTACAAAAGCCAAATTATATATTGGTGGAGCCATAAGATTGCATACTTAATTTTTTTTATAGAGCAGTTGGTTAAATTGGCTTGTGTGGCAATAGAATGGGAAGGAAGAACATTTATTCTCAGATTTTTCTAGTTAAATTTATTGTTGAGAAGATCAAGCAGGGGAATGAGATCTTGCTAGTAAGTTCAGCTGACCAGATTTGCCAGTAGGTGAAAGTTAGCAACTTGATTTCTATTTTAATGGACATAACTGATGTAAAAGAGATTAAAAAATATGTAATTGTACAGTACAAGTAATAGGTGTTAACTTGTACGGAAAAACAAATAGTATGATGCATAACTTCAGATTTGCATTTGTCTGTGTATATTAGCAGTTGACAAAGGATCACACTGAAAAAAAGAATTGTATTCTTTCATAACTGATTTTTCAGTAAATGTAGTTTGGAGCTTGAAGTCGTATCAGTCCATTCTGTCTACTTAAAAGAAAATTAACTAGCAAAATAAAGCAGAATATGTTGATTCTCCAAGTCTGAGATACACTTCAACAAAAAGACATTTTTGTTGTTGGTTATAAATTTTCTTTCAAGTTTACTTACGTGTTAGGAGCTGCTGTGAATTACATACGTTGCAAAGAAATGAAAAGCGAGTCATTGGCAAAAAATTTTGTCAACATTCTGTCATTTTCATCTGTGGATTCTTCCCTTTCCTGTCCACATACTGATTTACTTGTGAGGTGTAGCGTAAGTCATCTGAGTGCTGAGGATCAAAACTGGTGCTTGAATAGCTTGCTCTTTCACACTGTGCAGACGTGTTTTTTGGTTTCTAATGTTCTGGCAGAATCAGAGAAATAAAACTGCAGTTTGTAGTCTTTAATTTGGTGGGATTGTAACACTGCAAGAGAGATAGGGATTTTAAAACATAAAGCTAGTGACCATTTCAGAAGAGAACTGTGTTGTTTTTCTAAGGGTTAGATTCTTATTGTTGTACAGTGTTGAAAAAAATTATAAATTTTGTAAATAAAAAAGGAGTGCCAGACAATTTAGTAGCATTTCATAATACAGCATGTTGAGAACTTGGTAAAAGAAAGGCAATCTATTAACCTTGCTTTTACTGTGAAGACCTTCAGCTGAAGTACCAGAGTTGTATTCAATAGAAGAGGCTTGACCTTGGAATAAAAGTGCATATTCCTGGAACCCTCATTTTTAATTAAAAAAAAAAAAAAGTTGCATTGGAAAGATGAGCAAAAATGCTTACTCCCCTGTCTGGAAGAAAAATTGGATGTCATTTATCATTTTGCTTGCATACCATCTGCACCCCCAGGCACAGCTCAGTTTCAGTAAGGGTGGTACAAAAGTCCATGTGCACTGCAAATGTTTGAAATACTGGCAAAACAATTTGGTAGGGAACCTGCAATAAGTTTTCTGAATGTCTTTTACAAGTGGATGTGTCAGCACCGTGTGTGTTTGTACACCTGGTACAGTGACATGCTCTGATTCATGGGATGTATCATTGTCTATGTTAACGTTGGGCTTAGGAATCTCAGTCACATACCCATGAGGCCGGTGCTGTGCAGCTGTGGGACAAAACGATGTTCCCTGCCACCAGAGAGCTTACAAGACAAGACTACAGGTGAGCAGAAGTAGGTAAAAAAAAAATGCTGAAGAGTGGCAAGAAAAGGGTGCGTTGCAGGCAAGAGCTGTAGTGGAGGAGCAATCTCTGACTGCTGTCCTCTCCTGTGGGTCTGGTGGAGAGGGGGTTTGCTGGCATGGAGGAGAGAGCAGGGTGATGTTGGGAAGCTTTGCCGAGCATGAAGGCTGTGCCTACGCACAAGTGCAGCTGTCAGAGAGCTGAAGGAGTGAGCAGTGGAGGTGGATGTCATGGTGGGACCAGAGGCAGGCACTGACCTGGTGCCTAGGAAGAGGTGGTTAGTAGGGTGTGATGAGTTGGATGGGGAGCTGGACAGTGGGTCTTGCAGAGTGCACCGGTAGGGTGTCTCCGCAGCCAGATACACTTTGTCAAGGGAAAAGAAGGTTGTGGTGATCAAGGCACAACTTGGGTGAGAGTTTTTCTTGTGTGACTGGATTAGAAAGGCCACCTCTACAACAAAACTGCAGGAGGAGTCTGGCAGGCGTGGTCTGAATGTGTGAGCCCCAAAACAAGTTGCAGTCATATGCGCTGTCCCCACTGTGGAGGGACAGGCCTGCTTGGGGCTGATGTCAGTAGTGCCTGAGAAGGGCAGAGAGGTTGAGGGTCACCATGTCAATGCTCTATAAGAGGTAATGGTGAGCTATGGATAGAAATCGATCTATGAATTTAATTACTTTTGTGCTTTTCACCCACCTTGCTGTCATTAACGTTAATAAGGTCCTTTGTAACGGGTATTACTGCATGCAGACAGATGGCTTGGACTACTTGTTGTCTCCTGTTTGGTCGAGAGCTGAAGGCCCTTGTGGGCAGCAGCAGATGACAGTCGTTTCAGTGGAATCCTTCTGCTAGGATCCTTGTTGTGTCTATACTGGCTTAAAAGTCACTTTTTGTATCCAAAAGCATGCCTGTTAAAACATTACATGTTGCAAGATTGAGTCGGCAAGAGTCCATGAAACAGTTCAGTGCAAATTCACTTTAAAAAATTACATATTAGCCTTTTGATTAATAACATGCTTGTAGCCTTGGGTTAATCTTGCAGAAGGACCCTCCAGCCCCAATCTGTAGAAGTATTAGCTATCGCAGTCATTACCAGCATCTTCTATTAAGACTGACCAACTCTTCACATGTCAACTAAACATTCAGCTTCAGGCCTGTCTGTCATTTAGCACTGAGCTGGGGACACTGAGCAGAGTTAAATTAAAACTGCTGTCCCTCCTTTAGTTCTGTATATGTCCTTAAAAATATCTGTGTGGAATAAGTGAGGCAGCAGATAATGTTTGGAATGGCAAAACAACAGTTTCCTGTCAAGACTTTTTCATGGATACAAAAAACCTGGGAAAATGTCACGTGGATTGTATGTGTAAAATTATTAAAAAATCAAGAGGCAGTAATTAAAACCTTCTGAATGAAAGGAAGTTCCTAGACTTGAGTAAATACATACAGGCCTTTTTTTAAATTTACTGCTGCTTCTTCTTATCCCTCTGCTAATTTTCAGCTCTGTGGCAATCGGATGTCTTGTTCTCATTTATCGTGTTTTATAATTGCATATTCATCCAGCTCTTATTGCAAAGCTGGATGCTTTGGCTTTGTTTTCCCTCCCTTAAATAATTTATATGTAAGGTTCAGCAAATGGAACCTTGCTACTTGTGTGAAGCTGCCATTTAACCATGAAGTGAAATGCTTTTATCGAGTTTGCCCTGCAGATATGGTCCGCTGTGGCAGTGCTGTCCATATTTGGTGGCTGTGCAAGGAGAGCCAGGTGGTGCTGTAAAGCATAGCACAGTGAAGCGTGGACAGATCTAGGTTTGACATTTGTCATCCTGTACTGCTAAAGGGAAGAGAAAAATCTGCTTTTCCATATGCTTATGCTTTAATTTTTGCCTGCAGTTTTGTCCAGATGGCCTTGTGAACATTGTTTACTTTAAGATGCTGTCCCAGATGTTTTTGAATGCCGATGGATAAATGCAACAACTGTGGTATACTAATACACAAATTATTTACACAATTTTGGCTTTTTCCCCCCCCTCGTTTTTTTTTTTTTTTTTTTTTTTTTTTTTTTTAACCATCTCTTCTCCACAGCACCATTCTGTGTGGCACACTTTTCTGAGGTGAAGAAGTCTCCACTTACATGATTAAATTTCTGAGAGTGAGCAGTGCCTTCGAGTTGCAGACAACTGAAGCTCCCTTTCTCCTGCTGCGATTCCTTTGGAGCTCTTGTGGGTGGACAAGTCTCAGGCACTGTAGTGTGCCCCTTGTAAGCCTATCAAAAGGTGTTGCTGCACGTAGCCCATAAAACAGTGATGGTTTCAGGGTGCAAGCAGCTCCCAAGCTGTTTGTCATTTGTTGCATTCAAAACCACTTTGCTTTTTCAAGGAGAACTTGGTCTCTTACTTTGCCCTTGTACCGTCTTAATTTTCCACACGAGTGGAAAGGAGATTATTTTAAAGCTGTGTAAGCAGTATTACCAAGAACATTTGAAAATGTTTTTAAACAGCAAAGCACCTCTAACTATGTTTTGACAAACTCGGATACAATTTGGAGAAATAATTATGCCTTGATGGCACTACAGGGTGCAGACAGACTGTATCAAAAGCTTGTTGCCAGATACAATAGATATTTTAATGACTTCTTTTTTATTTAATTATATTTTTCATCTTTTAAGCAAGAAGCTACCTAGGAGTGTACATAAAAGAACCTTTTGGCATGAGCATTTCATTAATGTAAATAAGACTGTTAGCTATTTCTCAAGAACACTTTAATGAGACTTCAATGTGAAACTCATTAGAACAAATATATGAATTCATATGTCAAGACAGAGATTGCAGCATCACAGTTCTTGGCATCTATTAAGTCCATAACTCGTTTACATTGACATGCATTGTTAATCAATATTTAAGACACTGCAGATGTCAGTAGTGTTCATATTTAGTCCTGCAACCATGACAATATGAAAGTTGCTAGTAGAATTCGAGGCTAAATATTATTATCTCAAGTCTTTCCATTACCTCTAGGCTACAAGTTAATGACTGTCTAACTTTGCTGTCCCTTATCTATTTAAATAATAAGGGAAATAGGGAAATATGTGGATGTTATGCTGGTAGCATATTCCATTGCAGTTATCAAATTTTTGTTGTTTGAAATTAAAACACTAGCATTGTATGTATGTGGATTGTGTTATCAGTTCCTCAGGCTGTGACAAAGGAAGGTGGTTCAAGGAGCAAATGTAGTGTTAGGAGAAACTGATAACTCCGCTTTGGCTGTTGACTGGGTTGTATGAGGCAATTCAAACAGAGCGCGGTAATTGATAAAGACTTGTGGCGTTCAGGTAGTAACTTTTGGTTACCTCTCATCAAATGAACCAAAAAGCAGTCCTTGTGTGGTGTTCCTAGTGTGTTGAATGAACGCACATCTTAACTGCCTGTTGTTAATAAATTAACAGAGCCTGTTTTACTTTATTTATCGCTTGGGTTATTGAAGAAGTTACAGTCTTATGGGACAGTGTGATTATTGTGGAAGGTTTGGTTGAATATATGCAGTTGTTGGGGGGATGTTTTTTCCCCAGGGGTTTTAACTGCTGATGTTTTTTTTGTTTTGTTTTTTTTAAAGATTGCATAAAGCAGCTTAGAGTACCATCAAGGTATCTTTCTGCATATGTTAAAAATGATAAAAGTCCATGGAAGGACTGAATTGATTAAACTGTGCAATTATATAGTAATATTAATCTATAGTTTAATTACAGGTTCATCAAAAATCATACGACTCCGTGAAGAAAACAGTGAAACAAGTGAAATACTGAAAGGAAAAAGTTCTGCTAATGGTGCATCAATTCCAGTTAAAGGAATAAATAATTTAGGAAATACATGCTTTTTTAATGCTGTCATGCAGGTAAGATGGAAAAATCATACAGCTTTCTTGTAATAGATTTCAGAAGCAATCTGTATAAACTGTGAGCTTCAGAAAAGGTTCTGACTGTTACCAGTCTTCATTCTGCTTTCTGAAGGACCTTTTCAAATTCTTTTTACTCCTTGCTATCCAAGCAATATTTCTTGTTATAACAAAAAAGAATTCCTGGATCAGTAGCATTTTTCACAGTAATGAGACAAATGAAAATGTCAAGTATTTTACACACTGCATATGTGTGTGGGTTGTACTCTAGCATATGGTTTTATTTGTAGTTCAGCATTAGGCAGTCATGAGTAATGCACAGTATTTACCATACTGGTGGGTGTGAAAAGTGGTACTTTTTGCATAATGTAAATGTCTGCACAGTGCATTGTGATGATTTTAAGCCCCTGCAATGGGTGCAGTTATAAAAGTACTTTTATTGATTACGATGGGGTTTTTTTTTCTGACCAGAATAAGAGGAATGAGCTATACTAATAGACTTTTATTGATGTTGAGTGTACAACTAATCCAACATCCTCAAAAAAAGCAGCAGCCTTAGTGGGTTTTGTATTGGACTATCCTATTGCTTGTCAGTTGAGCGGAGACATCTATATGTCTGCAGGCCTGAGTGAACAAAGGAGAGAAGACTGCTACAAAGGTGTTCTGAAGTGGCACTCTTTACCTTGTGTTTATGGTGGTGATTACAAAACTCAGCAAAGAAATAGTAAACTTGTAAAGAGTGGAATTACTGCAAATCGTTCTCTATCCATACTTGGGGCATTGTAGAAACCTAAGTGATCTGCAGTCAAAGTTAAACAAAAATAAAGAAACAAAGCTGAGATATGTTGAGTTGGTTTCTCTCTTAAATTCAGAGAGGTATGCTTTTCAGTTTGCCAAAGCCTTTGTGCTTCTTGGGGCACAATGAGGGGGACTGCAAAGCTTAAAAGAAACAAATCTTGATGATACTAATGTCCTCACCATAAAAAACCCCAAACCAAATCTAAACTTTGTTGTTCAACAAAAATAAAAAAAGTTATTACTAGGAAACTATTTTGGAATTGCAGAAACAGAAGTAGATACAATTTTAGAAAGAGTGTGAGATCAATGATTTTAGCTCTTAAAAGGGTGATACCTGCTTTTTCTAGTGGTCTGATTTAAACCTCAGTTGTACATTATGAAATATATCTGGTTTTGTCTGTCCCTGAAGCTATAATTTGTAACTAAAGAAAAATGTATAGTTGAAAGGTCAGCCTGTGTTTCTTGTTGTTTTTTTTTCTTTAAGAACTTGGCACAGACTCACATACTAAATGAACTGATGTATGAGATGAAGGAGAAAGGAACAAAGCTAAAAATCTGTCATACTTCAGACTCCCAATTGGTAAGTATGAAGTGAGGAATACAAATCTGGGGAAATGTGGGAAGAAGCTGTAGGATGGGAAATTGCATCTCCGTTAGACACACTCTTGCTCTCCCATTTCTTTTGCCTTTTAATGTTTAGCTGGTTTATGATACCTGTGGACTCACATCTTTTACAAAATTTAATTACTCAGCCCTGGAGGAGGAGGAGTAATCACTTCCTTTCACATTTTGTGACATTGAAGGAGCAAGTAATGCCTGACCTTAAGAAGCAGTGGCTGGCTTATTTTTGTTTCCTATTTCATTTTTTCAGTATGAATGTGTGATACAGGAAATAGTATATTTGGTTCTAGAAAGCGTTCATGAAATACTTTATTCCAGTCTGTCCCAGCCCTTCATTGATAAGGCTTGTAAAATATATTATGTGCTTTATGGACCAGAGGATTAAACTGAGAGAAGCAAAATTTCAGTGAGAACCACATGTCTTGTCCTCTAGCTCATTGCAGGCATACGGGAAAGAGACTGCTGTGGTAATTATCAAAAGAATATGCTGCTGTTCCTGGTCATGTATTAGAGACTTGGATTTTCATAATATGTTGTTGGCAATAAAGATAATACCCCTATCTCTCTGCTAGCTAAAGCAAGCAGTTTACAGAGGATGTTTTTTTCTTTTTCCTCTTTTTTTCTTTTTCCGCTGTTTACTGGGAGTTTCTGGTGGCAGTGAGGGTTGAGGGGTGGGATTCTGTTTCAGATATCTCTGAAATGATGATTTCTGTATGTTGCTGTTGGTGATGTTCATAGCTTCTCCAGGCAAGAGCAGTGTGAAATTCAGGGCATTGCTGTCTATATTTCCTCCAGTGGCAGTTCTGAGCAGCAGCATGTTTCACTAAGTTATCCTGAGCCACAACAGAGGTCTGGAGCTTGTTTGTGCCCAGAGGCTTAGAAAGTCAGTGGTACATTGGCTTATGCTTGATGCGAAACTTGCACAACCATAAGGTTGAAAGATTTATTTTTTTCTTTAATTACAATGCTTACAATGTAAGTAAGATCTTTGGAGCAAAACCTGTGTTTTCTAGTCTTTGTATGTCAACACAAAATTAGAGGGCAGCAGTAGTCTAATAGTAATGTAGAAACTCCCAGTTTCCCACTTGGTAAAGGGCATTTTTCCACCTTTTGATAGTCTGTATAATGCAAATACTTCATATTTGTGTGTATCCATGGCACTTATGTTTTGTGTGGATCTGCTTTCTGCGTAAGGCAGCCTCTCTAACCGTTTGTCTGGCAGTTGTAATCTGCTTTTGTGAGAGTCAGGCCAGCTAGCAGGAAGCACTGTGGTCATGTATGGACCTGGGAGTGTTAGGGAGGACTGGCGACCTGTGTCTGTTGAGACACACGTGGCATGTAAGCAGTGCAGGAATGTCTCCTGCTCAAAGACTGGCTTGGGTGGCTGATGGTTGGCTCCTTCCAGCCCCAGGACCTGCTGTCCGGGCCGAATCTCACACCAGGAGGGACTGTGTGGGATGCACCTTGTGCTTGTCCCCCGCCGCCATGGCAGACCTATGGGGTCTGCTTTTGGCTCCTGCTGTGAACCACAGCTGGCCAGCCTTCCCAGCGCCTGGCTCCTGGAGGAACAGAGTATGTTTCTGTGGGTGTAGGAAGTGTGGAAACTTCTCTGTGTGGCTCGCAGATGGAGAAGCTGGCCATTCCTTTCCTAAGGTTAAGTAGACAGAGTGCCACTGAGCTCTGTCTGATGCTGGCCCACAGAGGAGGTTACCTGTGTTGTCTCTCCAACTGAATTTCAGTGCACGTGGGAGTAAGAGTGAAGCATGTAATACAGGAGGTAGTCTGTTTTTGTGAGAATCAGACTGGCTCATTGGCACACCTGTTTCCAAAACTATTGGTTACCAACCAATTTGCTTGACAAAAATGGTTTGGTTTTGCAACTATTACTGCTTAAATAATAAGCTTCCTCTTCAACTATTTCAACCATGTAGGTGACATCAACATTAAAAAAACCCCAACAAACCAAATACTTTTAAGAATGAAAGTTACGTTGTTCTTTGTCATAGATGTACTAACTTGAAATAAGTCTTGTGTGTCATTAACTTTGAAATCTGATGTGCAATTTACCTCTGCTTTGAAGGATCCTTTGGTGGTAAACCTCTCCAGCCCAGGACCTTTGACTTCAGCGATGTTCTTGTTCCTTCACAGCATGAGGGAGGCTGGAAAAGGCCCTCTTTCTCCCAAAGTGCTGTTCAGCCAGCTTTGTCAAAAGTATGTATTGCCAGTATCTTTTACTTCTTTATTTATTTTCAATTTCCAGTGATATGTTTCTAAGTGTGCCATGTCTGTTGTCCTTTCTGAGGTGCTGTTAGATTTTTACCAGGCAGTCCAGAAAATGTCATCTTCTTGTTTTAGAGTGGCAGGGCTCCTTGTTGCGCTCTGGGGTTGTACCTGCTCTTCATGAAATGTATGGCCCAGTCCGTAATCAATAACTTTCAGTGGGCTTTGAACTGAGTGTGAGGGGGCAGAAGAAGGCATGGTAAAACTGAAGAAAATAGAATTACCTTTCAGGTTTTATTGTATATTAGCATAAAGCTGTGCTAATACTGCAAAGTTTATGTAGGTATTTTGAAAAAAAGGGTAAGCTTTTAAATGGAAAACCTCTGCTATGATGTCTGACCTTGGCATCAGTTCAGAATTAGAAAGGGTCTAACAAGTAAGGACTTGAAGCAATACTGAAATGGCATATGGCTCCAGATTGCAAAGAGCTTCCAAGCCCTAAAGAAACTCCTGTTTCTTGGTGTGGAAAATGTTTACAGTGGTGCTTTGTAGGTGCCTTCAATTATGATGCAAACAATCTTGCTTTTTAAAACACCTGTAGAAGACCTATTTAAAAGTTGGTACAAATATTTAAATATTGACTTCACAAGTAAAAGGATCTGTAGAAGCAGAGTAACTGGAGGATGATATAGCTGAATCTTACATTTAAAAAGATTAATAATGCATGTTAATTTATTTGCTACAATATTCTTGTATGGAATTTTAAGTGTTCTCCAGCAAGAGAGTTAGAAGGAAAGTTGCAGCCTCCTACCATGGCATTCTGCGGCAACCTCACTGTGCAAGCATGGGTTTAAAATATGTTATAAAGAAACAAAAGCGTTTAAATTGTCCCTGCTGTAGTCTAATTCTGATAAAGAAATCAGTTATTACTTTTCCTTTATCCTCAAAATTCAAGTTCAGAAACTTAACATTATATTTTTTCTGTTGTACTTGACTTCCTTTTGATTCTTTTGAGCTGTAAAAGGAAATGTATATTAAGTGTCATTATAGTGATTTTGAGTTAAACAGCAGTGTTCTCTGTTTAGCATTATCTACCTGGAAGAAAAATGTATAGAGAAGAAAAACATGTTGTTTCCTCACTCCTCCACCTGTTTCGGGGCTGAGTCCAAAATGTGATTATAAGAACAAAATTTGGATGACAAATAGAAGGGAAATGATTAAATAAGAGTAGTAGGTCTTTTTTCTCTCTAAGTATTAAGGATAGAAAGGGAAAGATGATGTAAAACATGTTTTGAAGCCCACCTTAGCAAACTCAGTGTAAAATAAAAAGGATGCAGTGCACTTTGGATGGCACTGTATTTTTGTAGTGATAGCTATTTGGTATCTGCTCTGTGTGTGTGTATTTCTGCAGTCATCAAGTGATGGCTACACAATGGATCGGTATTAAATCTCAGTTACCTAGATGTTCTTTTGTTGCTGTTTTTTGGTCTGTAAGATGGACATATGCTTTAACTACCAGTTAAAATTGAAACATATTTTAAAGTGGGCAGCAGACTTTTGCTGTTTAGACATGTATCTGTCAGCTTCTGCCAGCTCTTGCTTTCATCCCTATGTCTTACTTTTTTTAGCCTTGCAGAACACACTTAGATAAAAATCCTTTACTAGCTCTGCTATCAAAACCAAAAGTCTCAGCCACATCCAGTTAACAACAAATTTGGTGTTCAGGGACAGTAAGTGCCTGCACAGGTATGACAGAAGGTTTTGGTCTTTTTATTATTTTGTTACTGATGGTGACATAAGCAAGAGAGAAGGGAGAATTTCGGCAAATTCAGCAGTCTGCAGTGGTGGAAGTAAGAGAGTGAGAAATCTTTATCTTTGCAGACTGAATACGCTTACTATATATTAACTTAAACAATATGAATGTGGTGTTCTGTCATGCCATTGTAATAAAACCTTTTTATCATCTTTTAAAGCTGGCGTTTTACTCTTTAAAAAAAGCAGAAGTGAAAGAGAGAATGGAAAGATACACTTCTGGAGGGCAGACTTTGGCCTGTTGAGGAGTGTGGTTGACAGGGAGTCAGGTCCCTGGGGAGGCAGCCCTGAGGAGCAAAGGAGTCCGGGAAGGCTGGACATCCTTCAAGAAGGAAATGTTAAAGGTGCAGGAGCAGGTGGTCCCCATGTACTAGAAGACGAGCTGGTGGGGAAGAAGACCAGCGTGGCTGAACAGAGAGCTTTGGCTGGAACTCAGGGGAAAAAAAGGAGAGTTTCTGATCCTTGGAAGAAGGGGCAGTGCACTCAGAAGGACTACAAGGATGTTGTGAGGTTATGCAGGGAGAAAATTAGTAGGGCCAGAGGCCAACTAGAACTTAGCCTGGCTAGCACCATAAAAGGCAATCAAAAATGTGTCTATAAATACATTGGCAACAGAAGGAGAGCTAAGTCCATCCTTTATTGGGTGCAGGGGGAAACATAGTGAGACAAAGGCTGAGGAAAAGGCTGAGGTGCTGAATGCCTTCTTTGCCTCAGTCTTGCATGGTAAGACCAGTGTTCTCTGGGTCCCCAGCCCCCTGCGGTGGAAGACAGGGACAGGGAGCAGAATGAAGCCCCCATGATCCAAGGGGAAACGGTCAGCGCCGTGTTACACCACTTAGACACACACACGCGCCTATGGGGCCGGGTGGGATCCACCCAAGGGTAGTGAGGGAGCTGGCAGAAGTGCTCACCGAGCCATTCTCCGTCATTTATCAGCAGTCCTGGCTAACCAGGGAGGTCCCATTTGAGTGGAAGTTAGCAAATGTGATGCCCATCTACAAGAGGGGCCGGAAGGAGGATCCAGGGAACTACAGGGCTGTCAGCCTGACCTCGGTGGTGGGGAAGGTTATGGAGCAGGTCATCCTGAGTGCTGTCACGTGGCATGTACAGGAGAGCTGCAGGATCAGGCCCAGCCGGCATGGGTTTGTGAAAGGCAGGTCCTGCCTGACAAGCCTGATCTCCTCCTGTGACAAGGTGACCCACTTAGTGGGTGAGGGAATGAGGGAAAGGCTGTGGATGTTGTCTCCCTAGGCTTTGGTAAAGCCATTTCCAGCAGCATTCTCCTGGAGAAACTGGCTGCTCATGGCTGGGGCG
>JAVJGI010000062.1:209642-228935 GCA_035590275.1 Ibycter americanus
GTGAAGGGTCTGGAGCACAAGTCTTATGAGGAGCGGCTGAGGGAACTGGGGTTGTTTAGCCTGGAGAAAAGGAGGCTGAGGGGAAATGTCATTGCTCCCTGCAACTGCCTGAAAGGAGTTGGTAGTGAGGCAGGCGTCAGCCTCTTCTCCCAGATAACAAACCACAGGACACGAGGAAACAGCCTCAAGTTGTGCCAGGGGAAGTTTATATTGGATATTAGGTAAAAAATTTTTCCTGAAAGGGTTGTCAAGCATTGGGACAGGCTGCCCAGGGAAATGGTTGAGTCACCATCCCTGGCGGTATTTAAAAGATGTGTAGATGTGGTGGTTAGGGACATGGTTTAGTGGTGGAATTAGCAGTGCTAGGTTAATGGTTGGACTCTGTGATCTTAAAGGTGTTTTCCAACGTAAATGATTCTATGATTGCAGGAGTCCCAGCTAGGAAGTCCGTGTTGCTGCAGCATTCTCTGTAAACTGCTTTTTGAATCCTGCCAAGAAGTTGTGTTAGTATAGTCTTAAATGAGTACACTGCTTGTCTTCACATCTTGTGTGAAAGAGATGGCAGGATGAATATGTATAAGGGAGAACTACACTGGAAAAATGTGTTCGTATTTCAGAAAGATAAGTGAGAGAAAGACAAGTTGGTTAACTACTGGGGAGAAAGGCATGGAGAAGGATTTAGAATGTTTTGGTTTCATATATTTTATGTAAAAGTTTTCTGACTCCAGTTGCAATCTTATATTTGTCTTTTTAAAAACTTTCCCTATCACAGATCTTGCTGTCTCAGTACCGCTCTAGAGTATATGATCACATCTTTCTTCAGTAAAGAACTTATGAAGCAGGTTGTACAGATAGTATAGGATGTACTTGTTTGTGATATCATGAGTTGGACTTAGTGACCCAGGAATTGTGTTCCCAATCTTTACCATAAGATTATTTTGAATAGTTGCTTGTAGCTTGCAAATCAGACATGCATACTGAGTGATCATGCAGAATGTAGACTTTTTGCTTAATACTTAGTATAGTTACTTCCCAATCCTACTAGGCTTCTTACAAACGTGAACGGTTGAAATGCTGAAGCTGTGAGCAGCTGATGGTATACTGTTATTCTTTATATACTTATACTCAGATCTATCTACTTGTCAGGACTGTTACAGTGTGCTGTCTAGCCAAAAAGTAACTCAGCGATTTCCTAATATTTTTCTCATGTGTAGCAGAAGGCCGATCCTTTAAAAATGATTACTTTTCCCTGATGACACAATTGGATTATATATATAAAAATACATACAGATTTTTATTAAATTGGTATTGATGAGTTGGGTGTTTTTTTGTTTTTTAATCTTTTAGCTGAATGGTGACATATTTTCATGTTGGATCAGTCGATGCAAGATATCGTAAGGGTAGCTGTATATTTAACACCTGATACTTGCCCTCATTTCGAGTTTTATACTGGAATAACACTTCCAAGTTTGATGTCCAGAGCTGCTTTTTTTAATGTCCTTGTAGGACTTCAGGACTCCACCTGCTTCAGATGTTGTGTTGTGCAAGAGTTTGAATGCTCACATTTGAACTGGGTATCCTTAGCCAAAAATTGAAAAGTGCTCAGTAAAAAAGACCTAAGAAAGCAGGGGAGGGAGGAAGAGCTAAAAAGGAGTGTGTGAAGGCACGTAGGAATGCAGTTAGCTGTGGGTAGAGAGCCTGTAAAGAAAGGGAGCCAGCACTGCCTTGTTCAGCTGCAGCTCTGTCATGGCACTGGGTGGGATCCCAAAATCTGCAAGTGAGAAATTGCAAGTGGATGCACGTTTGCTGCTCAAAAGCAGTAAGAGAACTGGGACACAGTTCTTTCAACTGTGAACTGCTTCTTTAAGAGTCTGGGGAGATCACACTGTGAAGTTCATAGTCTTGTGTATGAAAGGGTATTTGTGGTGCCCTTTTTTATTAAATAACAAAAGAAAAAATGATACTGAGTGTTAATTTTATCAAGTGGTGGGGTAGCCAGGTTGAAGAAGGGGAGAAGAAGAAAAGAAATGGATGAGTCTTTCTATAGCAACTGTTTAGCGTCTGGTACTAATTCATCCACTGTTAATTTTGTTAGTGTTGCAGCTGTCAGATGTTTTGTGAGGACAGATTGTGAGCATAGCTACGGGGCCCTTCTGTTGGTTTTCCACTATGCTGAATATCAGGACTGCAGACTTCTGACTTATCTGAAGACTTAGTGGCTAATGCAATACTGATGTATTAAGAGGACACAAATTTTATTTTCTTTATTTGTTATGATTGAATAATTTTATTGGTGGAAGAAGGCTTATATTTATGTAGCAAGTAAATATTGCAGCGTATAAGTGATGAGTCTAGAAAGTAGTTACAGAATTTAGATGCTTCAGACCTCAACCAAACAAGTATTTATAGGGGCACTATATTGCTACATTAACATGTCGGAGAAAATACTTGCCTAACAAAGATTTTATTGGTGGTCACAAAATATACATAGGTCTTCCTTCCTCAAGGAGTATTCATCCTTCCTTCTCAGGTGCAGAAGTCAAGGCAGAGGTGGGACCGACAGAGCAGAGGTCATGTGCGGTTAGGACTATTGATTGGTTTTAGAGGGAAACCTAAACAATGCTTGGAGCATTCTGCATTTACCACTTCTGAGAGGAAATGCTAAGGGAAACTGAGGTAATGTTGTACCAGATTTAAGGGTTGAAAGAAACAGGATTTTTCTCATTAATTAGGAGTCTTCCTGAGCTTTTAACTTTAAAATGATATTGCTGTAGAGAAAAATCTCTTTTTGGAAAAGATTTCCAGCTTGCTTATACTTCCCATTTGACTTTTACCATTTAAAGATAATAGCAGCAGAACACACAGCTGATATTTCCTTGACCAATTGTGAAGAATTATTTGGGATCGCTGTTGTGCCTCCACGTGCCTTGCTGCTGGTGCTGTGTCATGTTCAGGAGCTCCCTGACGGAGGAGACTGAACCTTGTTCATGCAGCAGCAGTTGAGAGATTGCACATCTTTACTTCAGTTACCTTTGTTGGAGTTTCCTTAATTTTAGGAACAAATTAACAAAGCTGGATGGGTGAGGTTTATGAGTGCAAGGTAGATTAATTGCATATATAAGTAGTGTGCATTGGCAGGCATCATTTGCACTTGCGCCTGAGTTTTGTGTTCATTTCATCTACTCAGGAGGAAGACCTGTACAACATTTTGGACAACACAAGTATTTGCAATCTGTGTGGTATTGGTGAGCTGTGTAAGCAATGCTTGTAGATACAATGAAAGAGAAAACCAATAATTTCATTAGGTACATTGGAGGTGTATCCTCAGTACCAATGTTCATGTTAACCAGAATAGTGTGTTACAAGGTAAAGCCAGTTCGGAGCTTTAGGGAGAGGTAACGAAAATAGGAAGCTTTCAGGTCAAGAGGGACTTGAATATTAGGAGTTTAGGCAGGAGAGGACGTGAAAAAGAGGCATGACAGCAAGAGAAGAAAATAAATGATAGAAGATAAATTAGCTGTGCTTATTTAACTGCCCTCGTAAGAGTTCAAGGAGCTGTGAGTGAAACTGAAGGGCAACAGATTTAGAGCCAGGGGAAAAAAAAAAAAGTGGTTTTTTTAAAACATATTATATAGAGCTGACCTGTGGAACTTGCTGTCACAGAGCGCTGTTAAAAATCTTAGCAAGACTTAAAGGAAGAAAGAAGAGTTAGATGTCCATATAAAGAGAAAACTTTTTTAATAGGGATGCAAGACTTCATGCCTAAAGGCCTTCACCTGGCTGCCAGCTAGTAGGAAGAAATTTCCCTAGACAGTTATTTCCATTACTTGTTAAAAAGACCTGTATTTTCCTCCTGATGGTCAAGTGGGAAATCGCTCTGTTGTGGCACGTCAGCTATAATGTCGGTTCAGAGCTACTTCTAAGAAGTGCTTTTTGCTCAGGTACCAGAGATCTGGTGCATCGCAAGAGAGTAATGTTTCCTCACTTCTCTTCTGGGAGAAGGTGAGACAGAGAAAAATGAAATAAATGAGCCAGCACATCCAAAGGAGAGCTAAGTGCTGTCTATCCATGCCATTGAGATAGGACAGGCATGTCTGGTGTTGTTATTTGTTAGTTACGTGAGGGGGCAAGCCCCTGTTTGGTTGGGTTTTCTCCTGCCAAGTACCTCGTGGTAGCAGAACTCTTATGTCTGTGGGGCAGGTTTGAGATTAATCATGGGGATTAATCATGATGTAGAATTTAGCTCTCTTTTCTGTCCTAGTGCTGCATATAACTATGGATCTCTAACAAGAATGATTGCTTTAGGAAGAACAGAACTTTGCATTCTAGCTGTTCTGTAATGTCAGTGAATGCATATTTGATAGTGTCACTTGGAAAGGTAAGTCCTGTGAATTGTGGTAACTTTTATAAACTGGCCCTTTGCATGCTTTTTTGTACCTTTCATTGGCAACTGATCAGTCTTGAGAGATGAACATCTTCATCTGCAGATAAGCAAAATTTCTTCTCTTAGGTTACCATTAAGTAAACAGTTTGCTTTGCTATAGTGTACTGCAGTATTAAAGGGCTTCCTCTGCATTTTGTACCCCTGGAAAAAATAAAATAGTATGTTCTGTTTTCAAGCAGTTACTGTTTCTAAAGTTTTCCAAGGTATTAGGCTACCTTCGGCTCAAAGACAGTAATTATTGAAAGGATGATTTTGGAGAGGATTTTTATTAGAGACAGTAAAGGTATGGCAGTTCTGTGCAGTATGATTGAATGACTGTGATTGTATCCCAGTTTTGCTTTTGAAGCATAGCTTGATTTCCCTCAAATTAATATTATATAGGAATGAAAAGTATTAATGTTTAGAGGACTGGGGTTTTTTTCCTTTTAAAAGTACATTATTATGTAGGTTTTGTTATTAAAACATTCTAGGAAGTAGACCATAATGAAAAGTATTTCTTTAACTGACAGTCAAGCAATTATAACTGGTCTCCAGATGAGTAATGAGAGGCTAGATAACTATGCATGTATGCATGTAGATGTCACAGTTGTCCTTCACCACTTATGGCCATTAGCAGGAGTTCAACCTGTTCTGTCATTATCCTGCTGACACTGTACAACAGGTTGTACCGCATTGGCACTGGCTTCCATATGTCAGCACATCTGTGAGCGGTCAACTCAACCAACCATCTTCAAGTCCCCCACTTTTGCCAAGGATCTTGCTTGAAGCATATTTTCAAGGAGACGAGAGCGCACATCTTTTAGTTGTCAGATTTCTGTGTATCAGCATGGATTAATTCCTTTTTTTCCCCTCTAATACCGGTTTGTAAGTGTAGGAATTTTCCAGTAAATGCATTGTTTGGTGTGAAATTCCCTCCTTCCCTCCGTCCTCTTTGTTTATTGTTGTTTTTTGGTTTTCTTGTGTGGTTTCCCCCTGAAAACAAATGCACTAATCTCAAATGTTTTTCCACAGAACATCAGATATTTAGAATTATATACAGCATTACATAGCATGCTATGTACATGAATGAGGGATTAACCATGTGTTAAGCAGTGTTAATAATGACATAATTTGTCAGTCCAAATAAATGACACAAACCTTACATAGCATCTTTACAGGTCACTTTCTCTGCCACTTCACTTTTAAAATGGTAGCTGTTACGTTCCCGTCATCCTTGTTGCCTTTAAAATTCAAGCATGTAGACTGATGTGAGATTGGAAGAAGATTTAGTACAAGCACAGAGAATCCTAAATAATCTTGCCCTTGTAGATTCAGTATGTGCTAATAAAATGAAGACTAAGAGAAACGAAAAGCTGCCATGGCTGAGTTCATTTTTTTTCCCCTTCTTCATTTAAGCTAGTAAAACCATGTGGAACATGAGTAAACTCTTTTTCCCTTTAAATAAAGCTTGTAAATTTCCATCTGAAATGATTACTGCTTGTTCATCAGTGGGAGGTTACACTGCAAACCATAAACAGTTACAAAAGGTATGCGTGGGGCTTTTTTCTGGTTTGCGTGGGGAGATCTAGCTCAGTGAGGTGTGCCTACTATGAAAAAAACCTCCTGTAACAGTGACGGGATTTTTGCTTGCTTCTTTCTCAAGTAATTATTTTTCTTCTTTTTTACTATAATGTCTCTTGCAGTGGCCCTGCTTCTGTGGCAATTACAAAAAATAAAAATAAATAAAAAAAATCCCTATTAGTACCAGATCCAGGTTGTGTAAATGCAAGGTTTTGTTTTCTCGCTTTACACTGGAGTTACTAATGTGCATATATTGGAGGAGATAGGTTGAATATACTCATTGATTCTCACTGTCTCAGGAAGACAAGAAATTTCTCATAAATAAAACTGATGATAATACTGTGGCTAGCTAATGGTGTTTCTCAGAATTGAACTAATTTCAGCATCTGGGTTAAGGAAAAAGAAAAAAAAAAAGATTCTTTCGGATTCCTGGCCATTCAATGAAAGAAACAATGAGAAAACTTTTAGCAAATTGAAAAGTGAAACTGTACGTGCATGTACACATGTGCATGAAGGTACATGTGTTATTAATTTTTTTAATGTATATTGCGTGTTTTATTGGATCAGTGCTTGTCAGAGTGTATTTGGTTTTTACAATTAAATTAATTGGAAATAAAACATTTGTTATTAATAGAAGCAAAATTTTACATTTTAATAATACTAAACAAAAATATTTAATTTTAAGAGGAGTATTTAAAATTTGAATTTTTTTAAAAATTTGAAATTAATTTTTTAGGTTGACCTGTACATGCAAAAAAATTTTGACTTTAAAAAGAATGCTTAAAAAATCACCCACTCTGCTGATTCCAGATTTTATAGTGAGCAGCATCGTTAAATCCCTTTTAACTAGGGATATTGTCAACTTTGTGTCAAAAAGTAGGTACAAATACAAATGTGAAAGTATCATATTTGTAAATGTGAACATGTTGTTTTGCATATGCAGGTCCAGATTTATTCCACTTAATTTTAGGCACTGACCTTAGAAGCCTTGTCACCTTAGATCCTCTCCAGTTACGTCCCAAAGCGCCTCCAGCGAGCACTTCAAAATTGAGACCTTTGTGTTACTATCCTGCCTGTAGCCCGGGGCTGCTGTGCCTTAGCTTGGCAGCTTGACATCTTGCCCAGCTTTAAGTTTTACTGTTGTAGGCATATTGCACGTCTGATGCATTTTCTGATCACCTTTAATTTCTCCCATCTGTGAGCACAAACTTCCAAAGCAAACCTGAGCAGCTTTAGTGTATGAGTGGGAAAGAAACTTCACCTTCAGGAACCCTAGAACGGCTGAAGAGCATGGCTGGGCAAGTAAGATCATTGTGCCTGGAGAAAATATGTATTACAGTTCGATGTACTGGTTAGCCAGAGCACACGGTCTGAGGCTGAAAATGAAAACTGGCTCAACATGCATTTAATAAAATTGGGTAACTGCGTAAGTGGTTGGTTTTTTTGGCCGCTCTGCCAGTTTGATACATTTCCTGTTTGAGCTATGCTCAGCTAGTTGTCTCCTGTGCTAGATTTTGGAAGGAGGTGCACGTGGTTACGCCTCCATGTGCTCTTCTCAGTCTGCAGCGAGAGTCACAGCTGCCATTTGGTGGCATTACTGGAAATGCAGTAAAACACCCTTTCGAATCCTATTGTAGATGAATTGGTCTAAGACTGTAATTGAAGATTTAAAGGGTAAGTTGCCTGGAAAGACAGGTGTGGTTTGGCCAGTAAATTACAGTTAATGTGCATAGAGATATGTTGATACCAAATATTTACAGAGTCTTATTTGGGGCTGCAGGAAGCTGGAGATCCAAATTGTTTATGAGAAGCCTTCTAGCCATGGTTATCTTAGTAAGAATAACACCTTAAGGATCTATCTATATATTCATAGGTGTATTCATAATTTCTGTGTAGTCTATGCTGCAAAATATGGTATTTAAAGTATATTTAGATGCTGTCAGTAGTAAAAAAGGAATCTACGGTTTTTGAATAGGAGTGGTTGGGACTACTGAATGTCTGTCTTATGAACAGATGCAATGTTACCCCTGTGCAGTTGGCTAAAACATCACTGGTGTAAATGGTAGCATAGTCTGAAACAGATGTTTTTCCTGTTTTGACTTATGAGGGTCATACGGATGCTGCTGGTGGTCTAAAAAGACTAAAAAAGAATCACCTTTCCTGTGGAGCCCTTAAAGTTTTTGGTTGTGCTGCATAGTAAAGCACAAGGGTACAAACTCAGCCAGCACCAGTGTCCCTTCTGCGTCCTTGGGCTGACTCACAAGCTGGCTTGTCTCTGCTGGTGCTGTGGCCGGATACCATGGAGGAGGACAGCTTGAAGGATGGTGTAGTCTGAGAGGACAAGGGTGACACCAGATGTGTGGTTTCTAAGGCGTGTAGACCCTTTCCTTCGAGACTTTTAATTTCTAGACATGAAAAGTTTGGAAGTACGCTGAATTTTTTTAAAGAAGTTGTTGCAGTCTTTGGCAGTTTAGATCTCTGCTTAACCTGAGTAGCCAGTATGTATTATTCTAGAAGGTGGGCTTGTAGTCTGGGAGTTTCAGGCAGTCATTTGCTATCACACATCCAAAAAGTAATGATGTTATTATTTATGCAGAAGCGGTATCTTTTCAGTTGCAGCTCTAATACTGTTTAGCTTGTGTGGATTTCATAAAACAAAACCCCCCTCCTCCTTTCAACTTTATTGTAAAAAGGAGGACTGTGGCACACAGTTATACAAGAAGTGCTTATCACTCACCTCGCGAACAAAATCACAACTGGAGATCTACAGCCTTGTGCCTTTCTCCTTCAGGCCACATCACGTGCTCAGCCTGAGACGCTGCGCTGCTGTTTTGGGGATGGCAAGGGAAATCCCTGCAGGGGCTGTTGTGCAGGAGCAATTCTGGTGGGCTTGGGGCTGGTTTATCTGCCTACCTGTGCTTACAGATGCAGCATGGGAATGAGGCTTTAAAAGCTTTTACCAAGCATTACAAAGTTTGGATGGGATGGACCACACTATTCCCCATCTTCTAAACCTCATTAGCGTGAGAAAAGAGCATTGTATCTGGATATTCTTTTAATGCTGGCTATTCAGATTAGTAAAGTAAATGGTGATAGGAAAAGTAGCAATATTAAATTACAGTAACATTGTGGATCATTTATGATCTTCATGGGTTGTCCAGGAAACTTGTTTTTGGTGCCCTCAGGTATTGCCAAAAAGCTGAAATTTGTGATGTTTTTGTATTCAGTATGCACTGGGAGCAAACACTTGATATGCTTTGTTGTTTTGATGGGTGAGTAAGGAAGGCTTCATTGAATTAGTGCAGAAGGCTTGTGAAATTTGAACCTGTGTCATCTCAGATTTCTTTGCTGTCAAAACCAGTTGGGAATACAATTCCCATAACCAGCTTTTGGGTGGGGCGTGGTGGGGTGGTGGAATCTGACAGTGCGCAGCCAATTTATTACCTGTCTTTGCAAACACAATAGTTTTTGGAATTTGGATTCAAATGTGTTATTCCAATTAAAACCACTGTAAAGAGATTGTCTCATTGGTTTCGGGCTCTTTCCGTTTTAGGTATGAAGCTGTGTTTTGTTTGCTTTTGGTAATACTACATGTTTTAATATGAATTTTAGTGTAAAGTATTGCAGTTAGACTGTAGAACAGGAGTTTGGATGTAGATATTGTGTGAGTTGATAATTCATGATGCTTAAAGGTCTTTTTTTAAACTTCTGTGAAGCAACTCTGAAGAGTAACTCTTACCTGGTAACATAAGAGTGATTAATTTTTCCTACCCAGAAAAACCCAACCCCAAACCCTAACTTTTCTGATTAGAAATGCTCTTAGAATGGAGATCCCACGTTTAGAGCATTTATTGGCTATATATGTAATATTAGCTGAAGAAATACAGCATAAATAAAAGGAAGCGAATGCAGTGTGAATTACATATATCAGGATAGAATAATTTTCTCTTAAGTTTTCTTAACAGCATTTAAAATCCATATGCTATGTGATGTTTACTACCTTTGTTTTACTACTCATTGATTGTTCAGTAAGATAAAGATTACTGGATTGATTGACTGTGGAGCCATTTGGAAGGGGTGATTATACATACTTTTGTTTAAGAAGTTAAGAAATTCTCATTTGAATTCTGATGCACAGGTTTTGTTAGTTTGTTTGATGCATAGCCTTGTGACTTCCCTTCCATTTCAAGTTCATAATTTTCCAGTTCAGATTATAGTGCTGTTTCTGATTTACTATATACAGACTGTTTTATGCACATTTGATATTTCTCTTTGATAGAGAGAAGGGTGAGATAGCAAGGGAGGTTAAGCACTTTGAAAATCTTCTCTCCTCCATGATATTCGGAATGTTTGGTGATACAGAAGCACGGGTGTGGTCTGTCAGGACAGTGCTGCTAACATGGATGAAACTGTTCTGGCAAAGCTATATTTTAGTCAAGCCATACCCAATAGGTTCAAAATGGTACCCAGGTTAAAGTGCAGCCTGGTTGATGTCATTGCTGCCACGTGAGGAGCTGCCTAAAACCCCATGAGGTCCGGCAGGGATTGTACCTATTTGTACTGCCAGCCAGCATCCAGCAAGAGTCTGCTGTAGACATTGTCTCATTAAGGCCCCCCAAGGTAAATCTAAACTCCTTACTCTTCTTTCATAGGGCTCCTCGATTTAAGGGGTTCCAGCAACAGGACAGCCAGGAGCTTCTTCATTATCTGTTGGATGCAATGAGGATTGAAGAAACAAAGGTAACGTCTTTGTGCATGTTTTTAAAGAACGAACTTGACCGTATGGTGAGCTACCTAGTCATTGCTTCAATGTTCTTCATGTTCTCAATGTTTTAGAGATGTACTTAACGAAGTAAGAGTGGCTATTTTTGTTATCTTGAGAAAAATAATGACTTTTTTGAAAGACGTTTTAATGATGTTCATGTTGATATGTTAAAATTGCTGATTGAAATGAAAGTTTCAGTCAGCAATAGAAAGAGTATGGTAAGTGGATCGTGATAATTTTAGGAATCTGAATTGTTTGCCTTTATTTGAAAAAGAATAAAATGATCAAACAAAACGACTTCTGAGGAGTCAAGAAAGTAGAAGTAGGACCTCTGATTTAGCTGACAAAGTGAATTTTAAAGTTTTGGGATGGAAATCAGCAGCTCCTAGCTGTGGGCCTGCCCACAATTTTCATTGAAATCTAGTTCAATGGAGAAAATAAAAAAAGGACAAAAATAAAATCTTGCAAAGTTTTTATATCTCTTGGAAGTGTGAAGAACTACTTGTTTTATAAATAAGGTGCTGCTTTTCATTACTTAAAATTTACAGCTAAGCCTGCAAAGTATGTCGTTTATTGTATGAAAAATGTCCCTGTGTGGGTTTTTTTTTGTTTCTTATCCTTCGTTCTTTCTGCCTCCTGCATTGTTGAATGCAAGAAAGTGGGTTTGCTTGCTTGAACTATTTCGACCGTATCGGATCTCATCTGCCTGACTTAGTCTTGGACCCTTCTTTTTCAGATGATATTTTGATAAATAGCCTTTTCTAAGTCTCCTCAAAAGGAGGGCCTTAAATCTCCTACTGACCAGTGTACTTCCTCTCCCCTCTTATTTAGTAATATGATGAATGCCATGATTCTGAGCTGAATTATCTTGCAGATAAGATACAAAGCTGTGTCTGAGCCTAGCCCTAGAGCACAGCTGAACAAATCCCCATCCTCCCAGAATATTAATATATATTGGTCTTGTCAGCAGTGTACTTGATCATAACCAGAACTGAACTACAGGGAGAAACAGCTAAACCTTGACATCGTCATGCTTACAAAATTAAGTGTTGAACAGGGCACAAAACAGAAGCAGCTAACTTCAGTTAGAAAACAATTGTCATGTTTTTGCAGTAGGGGGAAGGTTTATTATTCTGTTTTGTTGATTTTCATGTAATAAAAGGTGGAAACTGAATTTGCCTCACAAATGAGGATTCACTGAAAGCAGGATTATTACAGTGACCAAACTTCTCCAGTAGGTGATTGTGCTTTCCCCTCAAGTCTGTCTCCTGTTTTTACCAGTGAATGTGCTATCATTATGATAACCTGCATTTGTATTTGCCTTTTGAATTGGTTATTATTAGAGAGCAGTGACAGCTACCATAGCTACCACAAAAGAGTAATGGAAGATGGTGAGAATTTTAAGTGACCTTTTGGGCAGTATTTCTGCTTTCCCCATCACCAGGCAGGGAGAAGTTGGTCCCATCCTGCCCTGCAATTACACCCTTCTGCTGCCCTAATGGTGCATTACTGCAAACAAGTCTTTATCCCCTCGGGCTGCTCCTCCACCACAGACAGTACTAGTAAAAGCTTTCTCTCTCTCTCCCTCTCCTTTTTTTTTTTTTTCTTTTTTTTTTTTTAGTAATTATCGTGTGTTTTGGGCCTGTAGCTGGTGTGCCAAAATGGCAACCGTCAAGCCGGTGGTGAGCGCCGGCCGTTGTGCCGGCTGGACATAGGCAGGAGCAGCTCTGCCTGTGAGGGAGCCCAGCAGCTGCCCCCGTGGCCTCCCCACCACACGGGCTCCGGCTGGGGGCAGCCTGCAGTAGCATGTCTGCCACCAGAATCCTGTAGCAGGGGTTACAGCCACTAACCTTGCTCTTTCATGCTGCTTTTAAAACTTCATTCTTGGAAGAGGGAACAGCCCTGCTGAAAGGGCAGCCAGCTGCTTTGCTATCCACCTGCAAGAGAGCTGAACGTGGCTGTCCCTGCTTCCCTGTTCCTACTGGGATTAATTATTTTAAACCCTAAGAGTTTTGATGAGAAATACATATGACACATAACATGGCACTGGTTATAGTAACTAACAAAAACCCCCATTACACCTTTGCCTCTTCTCTGTGGTTTTGTGTCTTGTAGCCAACACCAGCATTGAACTTTTTCCTACCCCTGTAAAGAAAGTTAGAAAGTACATGTGTACACAAGTGGATTTTTAGATAAAAGCTTGTTGATACTACAAGAAAGATGACATAGCGTCTGCCGTTTCCAGCAATGTGGGCTGGAGATGGTTTCACACCCAGGCCTGAAGTGGCTGAACCCTGCTGCTAATTGATTAATGTCTGCTGCCATTGTCCGCAGCACCCTGCCCATTCAAAGGCTATGTCTTTCTTTGACCTAAATAAATGGTTCAACGGGCTAATCCCAACAAAAGGGTTGCTTATGGCCCTAAACCCATTTATGGTGCTCAACTTCATGAATTACCTATTGATTAGTCCTTTTAGTATATTGTTGGCTTTAAGATGAACAAAGCTGAGCTCTGGTCAGCAGGAGTTAATTCACAAGCTAGGTCACATACTCATAAGGTCGGAGTATGACTTGGTCTGATGGGTGCCTGAACTGGAAACCAAACCTCCAATGCTGTCTGTCATCCTAACACTTTTGTAATATATGGCTTGAAAGTGTACTTTTCTGCCTGCAAACAGGAGCTATTTATTATTATTTTCATGTTAGGACGTAGGATTTCACTTACTTGCAGAAAGTTTGGTATTGCCATTTGTCTCTAGACTGGTACTTTGCTCTAAGCGTGACTTCAGCAACACATTTAACTATAAATGTCATTTGCACACTGACATGGGAGACATTCATACATGTTACTGGAGTTTGTGGATTAGAGAGCCAGTACCTTTGCCAGGAAAAAGGGAAGCTTGGGTCATGCACGCTACAGTGGTCCCCTGTCCGATTCATCCTCCTGCTTCCCTCTCCGCCGCATGTCAGAGGCTGGGCTGAGTTGCCTTTTGTGCTGGCCCGTGCAGTTCTGCTGCCAGAGGACGCCTCTCAGGAACACAGCATCTCCTTATCCCAGGGCAACTAAGAAATAGTTGTCTTGAGGTGCAGCTACAGCTCATCTGCATGAATTTGCTTCTTCCTGATTCTTCTCTCGAAAAATGTAGTTTTTAGGGGGTTTTGAGCAAATGTTGATGACATTTATATGGATTCATAAAAAGTTTTTTATCTCTCCTAAGGTTTTCTACCGTAAGTCTGAAATGTGCAGTGTTAGAAAATAAATGTAAGTAATAAAAATACTGCCCAAACGGAGTCATTGAAGTCTGGCTGTTAAAAGATACTTAGCTGCCTTCAAGTATTTTGTATCCCAGTCAATCAGTAACAGTCCATTCTTCAGTATATTTTTCCCCCCCAACAGTGGAAGAAACAGATGGTATTTGTTCACTAAAAATCTCGTAGTTTCTTGGTAACCTGTCGAGTGCTCTACAATGGCTCCCTTTTTAAGGACAGGAAATTTTTGGATGGTTATGTACTGAAAAGCGCATGTAGTTTTGACACTGCTAGTGAATAGCAACAGTAGTTTTAAAATATAAAATTATGCTTACTTTATGGAAATAAGAGTAGATAAAATCTAATAATAGTTTTTAGAATGTTTACAATTAAAATACTTGCTAAATATTTTTTTTTTTTAATTATAGCGTATACAAACTGGTATCTTAAAAGCATTTAATAATCCAACTACTAAGACAGCAGATGAAGAAACTAGAAGAAGAGTCAAAGGTATGCAACGCTTTATTGAAAACTTTTAGAAATGCACAAGTTTTTAAATACCATTTTCTTCATAACTGACTATTGCAACAGCAATCCCGATGTAGTTACAAGACTTTTATTCTGTATTATTCTAGTGCCACCTAGTGTGTATCTAAAGTTCAGAGAGCTTAGTATTTGCTGACTTGCATCTTTGTATCAAGGATAAAGGCTTCCACTGTATTAATAATGTCTCTTCTAATGACAGATAGAATTTAATTTTGTTTTCTAAAATAGCCTGCTGCATCTTCAAGTTTGTTGTATAGCCACAATTATTGTATCACTCAGAGAGGCCACTTCCCATAAATAAAACAGATTTGACTGATACTGTGAGCACTTTAAATATGATTACAAAGCCAAGATAGGAAGCTGTTTCAAAAGAAGGCATGTTTTGTCGAAACGAGGTTTTTAAATTTTTTTGTATGTGTATGTTTATGCAAAAGTTCTAATTTGGGGGATTTTGTTTTAATTAAAGTCTTAATAATGATTAAGCTGTTTTGAAAGTCACCCTTCCCAAATCTGCAACAGTTAAGGCATAGAGACATATTAGAACAGGCTTTTGTCACATTTTTTAGAGTTTTATAGTTTCAAAAACCATTTAGAAAGGGTGACAACCTGTCTGCTACCCTAGTGTCTATATCAAGGCAATACAATATTACATATTGAAAAGAAACCTGAGATTTTATTTAAAAGGCTTCTTCTTGAGAGATACAGTATTATCTTGTTACAGTAGGTCGGGAAGGGAAGGATAAAAGGGAACCATCTCATTAAAATATTTTTAATGTTGAAATAATACAGTATATGATGTATTAGTTATTGTGTTCAAAACATTTTGAATACGTTTAAAAATTGTGCTTTCATAATATATCTTAGAATTTTGTTGTACTTACAGTGTGGCATTGGATCTGTTATTTTTCACATTTAAAAAAGGCAATGTTTTTTCAGCATATGGAAGAGAGGGTGTGAAGATGAACTTCATAGATAGGATCTTTGTTGGTGAATTGACTAGCACTGTCATGTGTGAGGAATGTGAAAATGTAGGTATTCTGGAATTTGGTTTGATGTGGAATAGATCATATACTGGTTTGATTACATTGTCTTGAAAGTATAAAATTGTATTGCCAATTTTATACTTGTTTGTTTGTAAAACCAAGACTTTATTGAAAGTTTCTCATTTAGAATGATTTATTCCTTCTTTAAAGCATTATCCTCCCAAACCTAAGAAGAGGAGTCCTTTGAATTCAAAAAGGATTCAAGTACTGGGCTTGATTTTACATCTGACTTAAGGCTGGAGGTCCCAAATTCTCTAATTATCTGTGTTATAGCCCAACTTTATTTGATATTTTTAAAACACCTACCTATCTTAAAACAAATCCTCCTGTCTGCTTTTCTGGGATATACCTGAAAATTGGGAATTACTTACTTTGAATTAGTGTGAGTGGGGAAATGCTAAAATTACTTTTTTTTTCCTTGAAGTATTTTTGATAATTAACATAATAACCCTAATGAACAGCATATTCCTTTCATAATTAATATTACTGACATTTCATCATAAATGCTTTTCATGATCCTTATAATTTTCTTTAACTTTGGAAGAGAAAAATCTTATTTGCATGACTTTTCTAATTGAATGTTACATTTCTGTTTGGTTTAAAAAATCATATTTCATATTATAGAGATTAAGTAAATCAATCAGTCTGAATAATTAAGCATAGTCCTGCAGTGCTAGGTAAACTTCCCTGTGTGTGATGTGCAGATTACACTTGTGCTGCTGGTCTCAATGAAGAACTTTGACTATATAAAAAATAGAAGTTGTATTTTGTGTGTCTCATTTATTTTTGTTGGATTTTTATATTCTGCCTGCACAGCACTTGGGAGTTTGCTAGCTGTAAGCCTTTGAGGGAGAGTTTAGCATTCACTTTCCTTTGCCTGCATTGGCAAAGATATTTTTGACTAAAGAACCCCTGTAGAGGAACCCTGTAGAGGGTTCCTGTAGAGGAACCCATGTTCGAACATCACTTATCAGGCAGTCAGTCATCATAGTTACAATAGTTTTGATCTCAAATAGTTTTTGATCTTTATTGCCTTACTAGAACCTAAACTGTGCCAAGTCCTTCACACAACAGGTAAAAAATAAGCCTACGGTCCATATCAAATGTTGCAGGTGGAAGATAAGGTCACAAATACAAGAGAAGGGGAACAGTGACAGTAAGTGAGGGCATGACTGTGTTCAGTAACTTACATGCACGACATGATTCGTATTTTTTTTTAAGGCCTTGTTTTTTACAGCCTTTCCAGAGGTAAGATGAATCAGTTTTGGAAGGAATTTGAGAACGGCAAGGGAGAGAGCTTAAGGAACAGGCTTGGATGAGATGGTCTAGTCATAAAGGCAGATGGAAAGTACTGACAGAGAATGTCTTTAGGGGTGGTTTGCCAGATATTTCCAGTTTCAGCTTAGATTTTATATGGCTTATAGATGGCAAAATAAAACTTCAGTACAGAAAAAGAAGGTGGTTTTTATTTTTCCAATCCCCTTTTGCCTAGCAGTTGATTTTATTTTGACAATTAGTAATGTATGTTATGGTATGAAAAATTCTAATAAAACTTTTGGTTGTAACCAGTAAGCCTGACAATCTTTTCTGAAAGCATCAGGTTAGAACCTGTCATCTGTCATTAGCCAGTCCTTGCTGCTTAACAGTGTACGAGGTCAAACGCCTGCGCAGAAATGTCCAGGAAACTCTAGAAGTTAGCTTTCTGCAGAACTGTACCATCTAGAAGGCCCACATGACTTAAAAAATCTGTCTGGAGCTCAGAGAAACTGAGCACCATACTGCTTCTAGGTCCAGTTCCTGCCCAGATGAATGGCCATGCCCTTTGTGTCTGTATGGTGAAATTTTGCAGTGTTAAGAAAGAAAATCAGATCTAACTTGAAATACATTGAAAAAAATGTTTGTGGGAAGTTCTTCATTGTAGTTTGTTAGACCTTGTATCTAATTTGCTTTTTGTATAGTTTCTGATAATAATTTGATTTTAAAAAGGGAGCTACGTGATAAATTCATATAATGTTCTTTGCATTTAATATGCATTTTCTCTTTTTCTTCAAGATTTCAACAGTAAAAGAACCTTTCATTGATCTTTCACTTCCTATAATAGAGGAGAGGGTAAGAAACAGAATATGTAATAAGTAACTATTGCTTCTAGTGGATTGTTTTTACATAACTTTATGAAAGTGCCAGGCTGCAGGGTGTGCCCTGCTCTTACACCATTACCGATGGCAGCAGTGAGCACAGCTGTGGGAGGTGCGCCCAGGTAGAGGAACTCCTCTGCTTAGTGACGGAGCTCTGGGAGGAGGTGAGTAGGCTGAGGAGTATTAGGGAGTGCAAGAGAGAGAGATGGACTACTGGAATCGCACCCTACCTTCCCTGGGACAGGCCTGACAGGACCCATGATAATGGAGGATTCTGTACCCTATCTCTGTCTGGCTGAACACGGTGACTAAAGGGATGGGGGGAATGGCGACAAGCTCCTGCTCAGTGCAGCAGGCGCATCCCCTCTGTGGCTACCCTGCCTTCCCGGGTGCCCGGGCATCGTAGGTCTGAGGCTCGGCAAGTGGAACCAAACAATAATGAGGATGGTGGTTCATCTAGCTTGGAGGTGTCACTGAGGTTAAGTCAGCCTGTCTCAAAGGGGGAAAAGGATCTTTGCACAGCAGTTAGCAGGGCTTATTGAAAGAGCTTTAAACTAGATTGAAGGGGGAAAGGGATAAAACCAGGCTTACTAGAGATAAGCCTGGTGGCAGCACGCCAGTGTTTGAGGGATAGTGTGCTAGCAAGGTACATCAGTCTGCCATCTGAGATCCATGATGATGATCATGGAGATCCATGTGACAGCAAAGACATAAGGGTTCTTGATGTGTTAGAAACTACAGAAGGGCCTGAGAATGGTCACATAGGAATTAGGGCTTCTCCCCCCAAGAACATGGCAGGATCAATAGCCCAACTGAAGTGCATCTACACCAGTGCACGCAGCATGGGCAACAAACAGGAGGAGCTGGAAGCCATTGTGCAGCAGGAAAACTGTGACATAGTTGCCATCATGGAAACATGGAGGGATGACTCACACAACTGAGTGCTGTAATGGATGGCTATGAACACTTCAGAAGGGATAGGCAAGGAAGGAGAGTTGGTGGGGTAGCCTTGTGTGTTTAGGGAGTGTTTAGAGCTTAATGATGGTTTCAATAGGGTTGTGTTTATGGGTAAGAATCAGGGGAAAGGCCAACAAGGCAGATGTCATAGTGGGAGTCTGTTATAGACCACCCAAACAGAATGAAGAGACAGACAAAATATTCTCTAGGAAGCTGGGAAGACTCTCACAGTGGCTAACCCTTGTTCTCATGGGGGACTTCAACTTACTGGATATTTGCTAGAAATACAGTACAGCAGAGGGTCTAGGTGGTTCCTAGAGTGCGTGGAAGATCACTTCCTGACACAGCTGGTGAGGGAGCCAGCTAGGGAATGCACCCTGCTGGAGCTGTTGTTTGTGAACAGATAAAGATTTGTGTGTGATGTGATGGCAGAAGGCCATCTTGGGCATAGTGATATGAAATTACAATTTTCAATTCTTGGAAAAGTAAGGAGGCGATCAGCAGAACAGCTACCTTGCACTTCTGGAGGGCAGACTTTGGCCTGTTGAGGAGTGTGGTTGACAGGGAGTCAGGTCCCTGGGGAGGCAGCCCTGA
>JAVJGI010000062.1:230610-247142 GCA_035590275.1 Ibycter americanus
GAGCACAAGTCTTATGAGGAGCGGCTGAGGGAACTGGGGTTGTTTAGCCTGGAGAAAAGGAGGCTGAGGGGAAATGTTATCGCTCCCTGCAACTGCCTGAAAGGAGTTTGTAGTGAGGCAGGCGTCAGCCTCTTCTCCCAGATAACAAGCCACAGGACACGAGGAAACAGCCTCAAGTTGTGCCAGGGGAAGTTTATATTGGATATTAGGAAAAAAATTTTTCCTGAAAGGGTTGTCAAGCGTTGGGACAGGCTGCCCAGGGAAGTTGGTTGAGTCACCATCCCTGGCGGTATTTAAAAGATGTGTAGACGCAGCACTTAGGGACATGGTTTAGTGGTGGACTTGGCAGTGCTAGGTTAATGGTTGGACTCTGTGATCTTAAAGGTCTTTTCCAACCTAAATACTCTATGATTCTATGAAGACATTTATGTATGTTCACACAGTTTTCATTTGAAGCCTAAAAATGTATGCTTGTCCGTAAATACATGTACTGCCACACATCTGTTCATTATATGATTTTATTTTTATATATATATAATGGCATACAAGTGCATGTATTTTAAAATAGTCCAAATTGGAATAAATGGCCATAGTAATTTGCAGTGTATGTCAGTCTGAGATTAGTTTAATTTAGTAGTAGGTTTAGTATATGCTTAAATGAATAGATTGATTATAAACTTTTTTTGAAGGTCAAGAAAATTACATTCTAGCTTATTGGTTTGAATCTGGAGAACCTGAGTCCCTTGGGCTGAAGTGACCTATGGGATGAGACAGTGTTAAAAACGGATAGACTTTGAATATATTTATTCTGGCATTTTCAGCATTTCACAGAATGCCTCCATTAGCTGCAGAGGAACTGTGCTCCTTTGAAGGCATATGCTCTGGGTTTTGCAGGACTTCGGGTTTTCATTTGAGAGTAGTGGGGATGGGTTGGGAGTGGTGATTCTTCCCCCATCCTGTGCCTGTTCCTGTATATTTAAGGAAGAGTATTCAGTGTAATACTTAATCCTGTATAAAATGTACTCTTCTCCAAACGCCAGTTTTTGCTCATAATAAATTCTTCGTCTTTGTTGCTGCATTGAGTGCAGGTGTCTGTGGGACTTTTAAGAGCATTTTGAGTACCTGGGCCCCTGTGCTTGCTTCTTAGCTCACATGTGTAACATGGGAACTTCATGGGTTCCATCTGAGAGAGAGGTCTGCTGGCTTTTAGCAATTGCTGCACTTACTGGAGGACGTGCATTGGTTGTCTCCTTCCCTTACAGTCTAGATATGCTGCTGCCATTAACGTGATGGGGGGTGTGCAGCAGCTCCTTCACCACATCGTAAGGTGGTAGGCTGTACTAGAGACTGACTCATGGGGAGCTATGTCCCCTTTGATAAATGCACGTGCTTATACAATACTAGAATAGATTACTTGGTATGTACTCGGTACAGGAATTTTGTATCATTCCTATTTCTTGTAGCTCTCAGTTGATCCTTCAAAGATGTTGACAGTGAGTTTATGATAAATAAAATTAGAAAGTAGTCTTATACCACAAATCAGGAACCAGTTAATTTGATTTATGTAAGTTACTGTTTTCTAAAGGAAAAAACTCCACCTACATTCATCTTTTCTGTAGGCTGCAAAGCAACACAAAATTGGCATATTTCCTTTCCTAATTCCTGTCTAATTTCTTAGGTTGCAAAACCTGTGCCTTTGGGAAGAACAGGTAAAGGTAAAACTGTACAAGAGGCAGATCTTGGTCAGTATAACTGTTCTTCTATCACTACACTGAATAATCAACCCAAAATTGTCAAGAAACACGCTTTAACAAAAGATAAGGTAAGAACTTAAATACTTGCACTAACCAATCATCTTGAGTTTATTCTGAAGTTTATAGGGCTACAGGTCTGGCAATTTTGACACCTATCAGTGGGATTTTTTTTGTGTACATATAGCTGACAGAGACTTGTTTTAAAATATTTAGGTCATTATTAGAAGTGTGAGTAATGACAGTCATTGGGAACCATTTAGTTTTAGTTACAGGGTTTCATTTGTAAGGAAAAAAAATAATCAAGTTAGTTTTAGTTCATGTTGCTTTTGGTTTTCTTGACTGCTTTTCTTTCAGTGTCCTCGTATTTTGTTTCTGTGTGCAACCACGAGAACTGTAGTGCCAGCTAAGAGAGCAGGCAAGTCTGCGTCAGTGCTATCCAGGGGGTTAGTTGGCAGTGGATGCAACAAAAATAGTACAGCCAGCAGAGACTCTTGGAGACTGAGAGTATGGTTTCTGCGATCCACTTGGCCTTCAGCAGCCTGAGGGCTGGGGAGCTTGGTTCAGCTCATCTCCAGTGGAACCTCCTAATGCAGTTCTTTCTGATGGTAGCAAAAGCACACCATCCTAACAGAACTGATTATTTGTAGGTACTAGTGTTTACAGATTAAAAGAAATATGTAGTAACTATTGTGCACATATAGTACTGTTAATGAAATGTGACAAAGGCTCTTATTGTCATTATTAACATTCTTTTTTTTAGTAAGCCTTACTGTCCATATAGGGTTATGTGGCCAGTCAGAATCTATAATAGAAGAGACGTGGAAATACTAGAAGAGACATGGAAAAATCCAAAATAGTGTGAATAATAGTGTTAATACTGATACATGCAAATACAATTACTGAAATGTTTTCAGAATTAAGAAAATAAAATACAGTATGGATTCAATAAACTAGACTAACAGACTAATATAAAAGAAGCAACAACTCTGCTTTCAGTAAGAATGGATAAAGTGACCTATGAAGTATGTCTAATTGGTGAGGTTTTGTGATTCTTGGGTCCCCCTCCCTCTTTTCAGACATGTATTTATCATTATTCTAGTCTTTTTTTAAAATACATTTTCAGTAAAATGTATGTGTTCTGCAGTAACACTTCAAAACAAACAGTAGTTGAATTCAGTTAGTGTTTGTCGGTGTTCTGTGACCTCAGTTTTGTAAGTTTGCTTGTGAAAATGGGGGTGTCCCATGAGTGGTTTTGTAGGTAACAGAGTACCTCAACACTCCTTGTTAGGCTTTTCTCCTCAAATGGGAAGCTTCAGAATTTTAAGAATTTTTTGACTGCTGTTTGCATAATACTGCTGAACACTAGCAGTAATTTCAGGCAAGTTCCTCTCCCTCTTCTCTATTTATAAAGGCAAACAAGCTTAACTGAGACAAGAAATTGTCCTAATGGAAAACAGTGCCTGGGGTTTCTAATGATTTTTATTGTGACTTTATTCTTTTTTTTTCTAAATTGTTCACTTGCTTGTAACTCTAAGGACTAGATTTATGAAGTCATACATTTAGCGTTAAGTTTAACCCCTGTTTAAGAAAGGATTCAGGAATATTTTTTCTCTTTCACATGGACTTAATTTGGACTTAAGTTCTTGCTTAAAGTTTAAAACTGAGTATGTGCTTGAGGATTCTTCATTAATTGAATCTATGGTATATATTTAAGAGATACACTGAACAAAGTTCGGTGCCTGAAAGTTAGGCAGTTACCTGTAGTGCCTAGCATTTTGGCACCCATGACCTGGAGTGGGATCCAAAACAAAAACAGTCCAGAAACCCTCTCTACCAAACGAGAAGCTACTTAAAGGTAGTCAGTAGGAAATACTAAACCCAAGGCCATGTCTGAAGTTAAACCCTCACTGCTGCTTAGGCAGGTATCAGGTGTGCAGAAGGGTATGCCCCTCTGCTGGGTTCCCTGTTATGGAAGCAACCTGTGAAAATTAGTTTCTGTAGTTTGTCCTGTGGAAGCACTGATATGAGCTTAACTCATGCTGTGTGTCACTTTGTTTAAAGGTACTTTATTAATACCAGGAAGTGGAAGATACAAGTGCAGGGCTTCTGATGCTCAGAGGGAATTACAAGCCTTATTTTAGGAACATGCCTGGGCTACCAGGTTTTGAGGTCATGGCAATTTTAGGTTTTTGTACCTGGTATCTGACTGAGTCCTACTGAAAGGGTCTGTATCCTGTTGGGGACCATAAAACCGCTCCTGAATCAGGTTCTAACACACTAAATACATGTGAAGAAAAAACACAACAGAATAACCATATAAAAGACTGATAGGAGAAGAGACAGAAGTAGAAAAAGGACATGTGGTAGAAACAAAGGGAAGGATGGAAAGAAGGTACAGACAGTGATTGTTATAGAAGAAAAGGCCTAAAACTCAAACTGTTGAGGTGAAAGGAAGGATTCCCACTGGCATCAGTGGAATTTTGATCCAACTCAGATAAAGGAAAAAGCAAAGGGGAAGGACAGTTGCTCATTTCTTTTGGAAAGCAGCCAAATGAAAGAAAGAAAAGAATCATGAACATTTATAAATCATGTAAAATTATCGCAGCTTTGTTTCATTTTGTTTGTTTTTTTTTTTTTCTTTTAAGCTATAGTAGTAGTATTCTGTGGCAGCAAAGTTTTTTTTCTTCTTGCAATCTTGATAAAATGAAGAAAAATCAACTTCAGATAATATACAAATTAGCAAACATACTACTAGGGATGCTTTATTTAATTTTAAGACAAGTGCCTACAAGGTGAGTTGAATTTTCTTCTGGAGCTGCTCATCAGCTAAGGCCTCTGATGGGAGGCTAGGGGACTAGTTTAAACTTGAGGACCTTTCAGAAGCTTAAGTTAGATTAAGTGCAACGCCACTTCAGACATGCCATCCACAGCTGTCATGAAGTGAATGTAATTAGCTGTGGGAGGTATTGATCTCACACTAAGTATAATGCTCTTAGCTAACTGGGGTATAGGTTTGCAATCCTAAATTGGCTTAAAAAGATCTTAAGGAAATCAACTAACTTGAACATGTGAGAGCAGGAGAATAAAAAACAATGGGTTTAATTTGCTTTCTGAATTTTTCATGTTTCAAAAGCTATGTTAGATCACAGATCTGTTTCTGTTTTCCCCCTATATTACTGAAATAATAATGCCGTAATTCACAGAATCAATTGAATCAGGAGAGACGGCTTGCCAGAAAAGCTTCCTCGAATGAAGAAGAAAGAAGTCCTGTTATCATGCAGGAAAAAAACAAAAAGCTTGAGCTGGAAGGTAGCTCTGGCATCCTGTACTCCAAAGACACAACTGCTGATTCCGCTGTAAATGGAAGTCAGACGGACGGGAGCGAGAAGGAAGCCAGCCGTTCTGAAAGCAGCTTTGATGCAGACAGTGAAGCCTCAGAAAGTGAAAGTGCTCCTAAGCAAACAGCTTTCAGCCCGTCCAGCAACATGTCTGGTTTGCATGTCAACCACATAAACGTTAACATGCCACACAACAAACCAAGTGACAGTAATGAAGACATGATTTCCAGTGCCATATCCAAACTCAGCTTCTGTGATACTATAAATGAAGATAAAAAATTAAGCCGTGGAGATCCAGCATTAGGTTTATCGAATAACTCCATGTTCTCAGTAGACAAATCCCCACTATCCCAAAACCCTCAAAATGCTTTCCAGACACTTTCCCAAAGCTACATAACCAGCTCCAAGGAATGTTCTGTTCAGTCCTGCCTTTACCAGTTCACCTCTGTAGAGCTTCTAATGGGGAACAACAAGCTTTTATGTGAGAGCTGCACAGAAAGGAAACAGAAGTATCAGAAGAAAACCAACTCCACAGGTGAAGTGCTTGTATCTGTCTGGACACTTTATAAAATTGCTTCCCCAAACCCGTGCACTCGCTGTTCTTCCATTGCGCCAGCATTGGCCTCCCCCTTGTGGCTAAATAGAAAACGTCTCCCCAAGCAGAACTTGCTTCTAACAATTTAAAACTTCATCCTGCAAAGGCAGCAAGACTAAATTTTGTATTAGAACATAATCGTTAGATGTAACTCAGAATTTATTTTGCATCTTTTCTTTATTTTTTCCAATATAACTTAAAGATGACCATAACTGAGTAGGTGCATCGTTCAATAGTAATCTTTGCTGCTGTTCCTGTTTTTGCAATCCTAGAAGCTTTGAAATAAATGCTGTGATATTCAGCTCTAGTAACTTACATTCTTAGGGAAGTAATGTAATTAAGTATGTGAGAGGGGCAAAAAAAGATACTTGTAATGAGGGGGGGTGGGTAGGGACGGGACACCTCACAAAGATTTGTGAGAACGGATATGAGAGAGAGAACTACCTTCTTGTGACAATATTTTTCTCAATGTTTGCATAGCCCAAGCAGACTGTTAGGGTTCACTGAGTAAGAAAAACAATTTAAATATAATGAAAAATAAACTTTTAAAAAGGACTAGAGGATTTTTTGGATGTATAGTAATTCAGAAGGATGAAAAAGTTAAGCTCTTCTGATTATTTGTAAATAAAATGTAAAGGGAGGTCTTACAGTAAAAAAAAATGCCCATTTGCTGTGCATTTGTAGATATCTGGAGAGATACAAGTTAAGCATGAGTAAATTCAGGAAAATTAATCTAAACATAGTATTTTATAATCATTCATTTATCATTATTGGCCAGACAGTAATATTTTGGTTCCATGGGCACAGTAAAAAATGGAAAAGGAAAATCAGTTTACAACTAATCATTATTTTTTTCCTTCTAAAACAAAAGGTTGAAGAAGTCACCTACTTTTATATTAAGTGCTCCGTTCTACCTCAAATGAAATACTTTCCTTTGCACATGTGTAAAACCAGTAAATCACTTAGGTTTTTTTCAGTGAAAAAAATGCTGGTGGCACGTTCCCTTTTACTGTATAGCTAACCACTGAGCTACTTTTGGTAAGAGCCCTGTGTTCACTTCCCTGTGCACCATAGGGGGATTGGAGTCCACATGTCCCAGTCCTGCGTGCTCAAGCCAGCAGGTTATGAGGCATCCTGAAGTAGACACCCCTCCTCAGACCTTTGTCTTAAATAAGCACAAAGTATGTAGTCATTCAGAAAGAACTGAAGAACAGAAAATTAATCTCTGTCTTAGTGGTTAGGAAATTAGCATAGATAGACCTCTGCCTTCCATTTTTTGTTCCAGTGATTGATCATTTATTTCAGGTTAAATGGTTTTAACAGGAAAGTTGGGTGCTATAGTAACAGAAAGTGTAGGTATGTCAGTGTGCAAGCTGACCTAGGTAGTGTACGTGCTTCCAACTTTTGATCTGAGTTGCAAAGGATGGGCTAAAATAACGCTCAGATTTGGCAGATTGTTTATTAAAAACTAGAAAAATGAGAAAATATTTTTCTGTTACTCCACAAAATTTCCCTAGCATATAATATAACATGTAAAAAATAATTGCAATATAGATCTATTCTGTCAGATGTTTAAAAAATACTTAAATTCTGTGTGACTGCCTTCACTTTACAATTTTTTTTAATATTCATAAATACAGAAAAGAAAATGGAAGGTGTCTACACAAATGCTCGGAAACAGCTGCTGATTTCTTCGGTTCCTGCTATTCTTATTCTCCATCTGAAAAGATTCCACCAGGTAAAAGGCCAAACCCTCTTGTAAATTCCTCTGCCCCACTGGTGGACAAGCTGTTCTTTAAGTGTCATTGTGCATACCGATATTTGGTTTTTATATTGGAGAACTGGTAGAATCACTATTTGAAACATGCTTATGTTTTTTTGACTAATACCTTCAGAGTGCATTTAGCCATTCAGATGTATCCAGGGAAACCTCTTAAGTCTCCATCATGTTTATGTGTAGCAGGCACTGTATTGAAAATGTAACAAAGAATGTTTAAATCTGTTACAATCTTATTCTTTGTTTTCATTTATTTTAATAGTATAGCAATACACCTTAGCTTTAAAAAGCTTCCTAGTAAAGGTATTTATTTTACAGTCTTGTCTTTTCTTTTGAAGGCTGGTTTGAGTCTACGGAAAGTGAATAGACATGTGGATTTCCCGCTGATACTAGACTTGGCACCATTTTGTGCTGCATCTTGCAAGGTAGCCATTTCAAATCTTATTTTTAATTATACTTCAACAGCGGTTGAAGAACTGAGCTCAAGTTACACTGGATTGATGATGATGATGATGTTTATTATTCCTTCCTCTCCTAGAGAAATTACAGAGTGAATTTTTCAAATAGTATCCTGAGATCAGAATTTTAACTAATTGAAATTCCATTCATATAAAGAGTATCATGGATATCAACAAGTAATAGTTAAGCTAATCAGTGCCCTGGTGGTGTTAGCGTATCTAATAGCATTAAGGACAAGTATTGCTGCTTCCATGGTAACTAAATTCAATTAATAGACTATTAAGTATTTTTAATAGATGTATTTCACCATTGGAAATGCTGTAGATGTCTGTTTGCTTCTGTTAAAGTAATACTGTTGATAAGTAGTTAAGATATATGTACAATTGATACAATAATTTACCTTTGTTTTCTGTGTTTCTGGGAATGCAGAATGTTACGGATGGTGCAAGAGTGCTGTATAGTCTTTATGGAATAGTGGAGCACAGTGGGTCAATGAGAGGTGGTCATTACGCGGCATATGTGAAAGTCAGGACACCCTCCAAGAAATTATTAGAGCATATTTCTACCACTAAAAATGTTCTGGGTATGTACAAACAAAGCCTCCTTTCTTTGTGAGTAAAACCAAAAGTAACCACTGGCTACAGCTCCTTACCCTTAAGAGGATTTATAGCAAATAATTGTTTTAGCTCATATTAGTTATTTTTAGGGCTCCATAAATAAATGCACTTTTTTTGTTCTGTTACACCCAATACATGACCTACTCTGTATTAACCTCACAAAGACCTGAATGAATAATGAAATTTTGGTTCAGTTATTAAAGAGAGAATTGATGGAAAATTAGTCCTAGTCAAAATAGTATGACCAGATATGAGTAGTTGTGCCCAGTAAAATGTAATTATTTGGCATATTTAATATTTGCAAATGTTCTAGTACAAGAGCTGAATCCATGACAATTTGAATTTTCCATATAGTTGAGCATTTTACGTATTTTAGGACTGGAAAATTTTTAATTAAAAAAAAATATCTGGAATATTCTGGTTTAACATGAACAGCAATAAAATTTTTCATGGAGGATGTGAGGTTTGTGGTAGGGTTTCTGTTGGTTTTTTGAGAACAGCACATTAGTTCTTACTAATATGTTTTGGATACGCAGAATGAAATAGTGAATGATTTGTAAAGTCGAGAATGTTGAGATGTCAGAGTAAGGTAAACATATTTACTGTTTCCCTTCATGGGGCGAGTGAGAACCAAGCTCTATTCGTGTAGTATCACTTTGCGTTTGAAATTTACTTCCCAGAAGGACAATTTCTTCTATTATGTTTGAAATGGGAGTATGCCTCAGTCTTATGCTTCCCTTGCAATGATTATTAGAACACATTAGATCTTTTTGTGTTCTTAATTTCACACTGGTCATCTTTTGACATATGACTTTTTTCTATGTCAGAACTGGTTGTGTGCTAGTATAACTTACTGTTAGAACTCAGCAAGCTGTACTTGAAATGTCTTAGGCTTTTTGAAAAAAAATGTAAAAAGCAGTGGCAGTGTACATTTGTAAGCGTTGTCTTCCACCGATTTCTCTTACAGTACTCTTTGACATGTAAATTTCAAACTACAAATACTGGATTGCACCTAAGTCATGAGTTATTCCTGTGGGTTAGAAGCTTCTCTTGCTTTTTTAAATATCCACTGTATTTGTTTGATGACGACGTGAAAGATGAGGAACAACTTGTTTTGCTTTTGCATTTCAGGTTTAAAAGAAGCCATGGGAGCATCAGGAGGACAGTGGGTGTATGTTAGTGATGCCCACGTTCAGATGGTTCCAGAATCAAGAGTACTAAATGCACAAGCATATCTACTTTTTTATGAAAGAGTATTACTATAATTCCCAACAGTTTAATTTAAAAGATGGTAGTGGTTATTTAGTTTATTATACTTAAAGCTGCAGTGGTAAGAGTAACTGTAAATATTGTGCCTTTATCTTGTAGAGAATTCATCATATGTTGACTCTGAAGTTCAGTCAAGCTGTTTATAAATATCTGAATGGTTCTCTTAAAATACGCACTTTGCCAAACATTTAAAATTCCTGGATTCATTAAAATACAGTACCATTAGAATGTAAGATGATGTCCTATCCTACTGAGGCCTATGGGAAGTTTGGTTTTGATTTTAATAAAGATAACCTTTCACCCATAGTTCTAGAACAGTTGAGAATAAAAATACTGATAGCGTTAAGTGCCTGGATTTGCTGGTGTACAGTAACAATATAAAGTATTTCAACTTTTTGTGATCTAGCCCAGATCCTTCCCATCACTGGGTTGGATGTCAGCTGTTAAGATTTCTGCAAACAAGAACCTGTCAAATCATGTCGCTTCGACATGTAGTAATTGGAAAGCACAGTGCTTCCAGAATGGAGTAACAACAGCTGTCTCTGCGCAACGCTGCAGTGCACTTTCCTGATAGAGCTGGAAATAGATCGGGAAAACGTGGCTTCTACAAAGTGACAGTGAATCCTGAGATACGCAGCACCCTTTCAGCTGTCTCTAACTGGCACTGGTATAGCAATGTACTCCTTGTTTACTATAAATATATTCTTGGTGTGCATATGTATATCCCATGATACATACACACACACACACACACGTGTGTGTGTGTGTGTGTGTGTATATGCACATCATAAATCCATCAATATATATTGTCATTTTACCTACTAGGAAAGAAAATTGCAAATGCTTCTGTATTTAGTAAATTTTCAATCTCGTAATTATGACAATGTACAGCATATAAGCTTGTGTATGAATACGTAGGAGGTTTAAGTGTAACTGGGTAACTGTTACTTTTGGTTCTAAACATGAATTTGTTTTATCTGTTCCTGTATACTTTTCTCACAGGAGTAATAAACTATAAATTATTTTTGCACTGTGTGTGTGAGTTGGACAGTAAATGACGACGTTTGCCCTCTGATATGTGTCTGGACATCCCTTTGTCATCAGTGGAGAACAGCAGGTGTCCTACTGGCAGAACTTGTTTCTGTATCCTGTCTGACTGCCCTGTTTTGAGTTGTTAATTCTTTTGGTAAATTCTCATTTCCATCCCAGAGAGTAATAGATAGATACATTTTAAGGTCAAAATCTGATGACTACTTTGATGCTATATGGCAATTCATTAATTTAACAGGCAGTTACTTACATACAAATTACTTCTGTAATGTTCTGTCCTATCCAGCGTGCTCTTTGGTAAAGGAAAGCTATGTTTATTTCTGCTTACTATTTTCATTTATGGAAATGTTTTTTGGTGAAAAACCATGCTGTCCCTATCTCTACCATGTTTTTTCACACCTACTTGCATGACTTTCCTATTTTCTAGTTCTGTTTCAGAGCTTCATCCCACCCGCATTCACTCTTGCATAAAAAATAGCAAAACCTGCCACAGTTGCATTTGCTCAAACTGCTGAGGTGTATTTCATAGCCACATTACTCGTACATACTTGTGCAAGCACTAAGAATTGTTAGGCCATACAACTGACTGTCACAACACAGTGAGCCCCTGGTCACACTGAATTTTATTTTCCAAAGGAAAACTCCTGTTTAGGTCAAAATTATGCTGTGCATTTTGGCTAACAATCATTTTTTCTCTCCACAGATTGAAATTGTCTTGGTGTACCCAGAAGTAGTAAAACTCAGAGAAACCAAGCAGTCAACTTCAGCCAAATAAACACATCTTAACCTGAGTCTACACTAAGAAAGAAAGAAAATAAAATAATCATGTTTAGACTAGAATTGGTTAAAATATGTTAATTCTCTTTACCTCCTTATCTTCCCATACCCTTCATCCCCCTAGACACACCTCCCCCCCTCTTTGTATATAGCTGATCAAAACTCAAAATCAATTCTGGACAAGAGTCACAGCAAATACCAACTAAGTTTCACTTCTCTGACACAGTTCTTCTAGGAGACCACAGACGGAGTCTATTTCATCCACCTTAAAGCAGACAGACTACATGAGGCCTGAAGTTCCTAGTTTTGCTGACTTTTGTGGAACTACTGAACTTAAAATACCTGTATTAATCTCCTACTTTTTAGCCTAGAACTACCTCCCTAGAGTGCAAGACTAGGAGAGGACAGAACAAGGTTCTTAACTTGTTATTTCTTATTATTAGTGCTGTTTTCAGGAAACTCTTGAGGTGGTCTTCTCTTTGCTTTAACTGGAGTTCACATACAGGTTGCACCACTGCAGTCTTCCCAAGTGGACGTACTGACTAGGATGCCAAGAAAGATGCTGGCAGGATCATTTCCTCATTAGCAGCCAGGGAACATTTCTTTGCTATTAAGGTATATTATAGAACACGGAGAGAAAATGGTGTGAAAAAGAACCAACACCTTTACCTGAGATAGCCATCACTGTTGCTCCTGGATGAGACTTCCTGAGTTGAAATAAAAAGCAGTGTTAGCAGCAACTCCAGTAAGTTCGGAGTCAGGAATAGGTATGAAAATGTTATAGAGGGAAACAGTCTCTAAAAATGAGGGCAACAGGTGAAGTTACACCTTTAGAATGAAGAAATGATGACTAATAGGATATGCCACAATTTTAGATGCAACTCATGCTCAGTGTGTCCTTTAAGACATGGGTGGTGTGGGCGTGGCAAAATTTGGCTCCAGAGTAAGTGATTGTACATAAATATGCATACTTCAGACTTGTTATAGTAGCTTACCAGGAACTGCAAGAGACGCTCAGTGTTCCAGGAAAACAGGGTGTACATCCTGTATTTGCTAAAATGTTAAGCATGATTCCAGAGGCTATTTGCAAACACTAGGAACTTGTAGTTTCCTGCAACTGCCAGATGTGTACACTACTGAAAAGCTGTATGTTTTCAGAATTTAACTGTAGGGCTCTAAAGTTAAGACTCTCCTTAAAATATCTTCTGTTACCAGACCAAAAATCTTTTCAGGCCTACAGCATCTACTCTTCATACAGCTACACCACACCTTTGTGGTCCCCCCCCCTCCCCCGAGAAAGTGCAATAGCCTGCTTCTTCACGTGCAATAGCTTAGAAATGGCTTTCTTTTCATCCCACCCTTCTCTTCTTCTCACAAGGGCACCACTGTTTTCATCAGCCTCATCTATTTTTTAATGTTTCCAGGGTCTCTGCAAGCCTCTGTGTCAATATCTGTTCTTTCATTGATCCTTAAGCATAACATAATGTTTCCCATTGCTTGCATTCCATCAACTAACAAAAATTACTGGAAGAGGTGCTGTAACTACAGTCTTGCTTCTCCCTACAGACTACAATACAGGTATCTGAGAAAAGCTGCGACTCCTGAGCAGCAACCTGCTGACCAGTCACAAGACAGTGCCTTTAAAACAATGAGAAAGAAAGCAAAGCAAATAGTTCCTCACTCTTCAGTAAGTAAACCTAATTTATGAGAAGTACTTGATTTGCATGTGGACAACTGGAACCCCCTGCAGAAGTTTCCCCAGAGCAGAGGCACCGAGACAGCTGTATCAGCTAAGGAATTAGTCCAGATTGTAGTCTTTCTCCTCAGAAAAACTTTGTTATCTGGATTTATATACAATTTACACTAAATACAACAAAAAGTGATGGGAAAAAAGGTTTATTATACTAATCTATCTACACCAATACATGTACAGACATCACGTTTATCTAAGTCTGTTCTCCTAAGAGGGCTACAGATAGGCAGTGGTGAAGGGAAAACAAACCTACCTTAACCTTCTCTGCCCAAAATGTACGCACTGTAATCGTCTTTGTTTAGAAAATGAAATCCATGCAGTCTGCCAAACCTTGCTCCTCCTTTCCCATCTGCACCCTCTGTGTGTATCAATTAAGTGCTCTTGCTTATGGATTTCAAGTGGTACCAGGTGAGAGTGGCTTATAAATTCATTAAAAGGCTGGAATGTCTTAACTTCACCATTTGCTTCTCTTTGGACTTCTCTTTTATGCTGACACAAATTGAATCATAATGGGATGTGAAATTAACACATCTACGTTCTCAACCCATTATGAAAATCTTACTTGAATATATTAGTAACAAACTAAGCTTTGGAAAGTAATAATTTCTTGAGGACAAACTTTCAGATATATTGAAATGGGAACACTGAAAGCATTTGAATACAACTCTTCTGTTAGCAAGAATTAACAATTTCAATTTTAATTAAAAAGTGGCTTCATAGCAGCCCTGATTAAACAAAAATTTGATATTCCTCAGTTTTCATCAGCTGGAAACTTTTTTGCTGTGCCCTGTACACATTTTTGCATCTGTGAAAAGATATATATATCTACATAAAAGAGATGCCACTAGTTTTCCGTAGAACTGTTTCAGTCAAATTATTTTAGAATGGCTTAGTTTGGCTTCTGTACCTATTTATGGTGTCTTAGGATGTTATTTTGCCAGCTGTTTTAGCTGTCTGTACCTCTCCCATTGGTGTATAAACTGCAGAAACAGTGGGAAAGTGATTATTCAGAATCATTAAAGATCTTTTTTTTTTTTGGTAAACTTAGATTATAAAATGTATTTTCAGACAGAATTGCAAGTCAAAACACTTCCTTTACACAACAATATATAAAAAGTCAAGTGAATTTGTTATAATAAAACAATCGCAATGCATTGTAATTACTTTAAGACTACTTCGTATACATTCCATTTATATCAAGTTATAAATACTTGTCTACAGTGATATAAGTAACCCCCCCTACTTTTTAAGTGTAAAAAACTATTTTTTAAGTGGCAAGAATGTTTCTTACATCTATTGCAGCTTCCAGTATTTTTCTCGTACAAAATATAAAGGTGCTAAAAGAAAACAAGAAAAGCATTTATTTTGAGTAGGTTTATGACTTCTTAATGCATACCTCATTGCTTTGCTAGGTTAGATTTTTGGTTTTAAGCTGTGTAACCTGGGGTTCCTTACAGCGAACTCTAACGAAACCACCATGTCAATGGCAGCCATTCCCTATTTAGCCATTTCACAAAGCTGAGTTCTGATTCTACTGTTATTTATGCATGGGGATAATCCCTGATATGTTCATATGTGCTTGCACTTACAGAAAAGCCAATTCAAGTAATCAAAAAATCTGTTGCCAAGTCCAAAATACTTGTAAGCAATAAATCAAGCATGTTAAAAGTTTCATCTTGTTTTCATTCATTTACTTTTTTCATCGGTTTGAACTAATAGTCTTAACTCTACTTTGCAGGTATTTAAATAATAGTTTTAGAATTTTAGTACAGTACTGATAAGATTGTACACATTATTTGTAGATTTCTAATTCCAAATATTACTAAGTAAACAGGGCCTTAAACACAAACTGTACTTAAAAAACAAGAGTCTGATCAGTTTTCCAATCTATCCTAGTTGCTTTAACAAGTTTCTCAGAATAAAGTTGCCATTTGTCTTCTATTCATTTTGTCTTTTCATCTGTTATATATTATTTGCCAAATATATAAATAAAACATCCAACCATTTGGAAAACTATATTGTTTAAATACAAGCTGTATGTTGTACAGTTGAGTTCACAGAGCTTCCATTTTCCTTCCCAGCTAAAAAGACAGTATTTTTTCCTTTCATCTTGTGTCACAACTTCACTGCACTTGGAAGAGCTACCCAGAGATGAGTCCATATCCTTGAAGACTCGAGCTACACCACTTGTTTTCCCTTGCCTTACATGTGTGTCATAGGTCATAGATTAACAGGACAGTTTGTTCCCTTTACAAGAACTGAGTTCTGTAACTCTGTGACAAGACCAGGACCATCAATGGCTCCCACTCACATCCCCAGTTGCGGTAGTAGCTTAAAGCTTGCACACCAGGAAATACCACTCCGAGGTTCCACCTGCGTGTTGGCTGACGCTGGACAGACTTAAACAGTTCCAGAGCACTTCTGTGCACAGAAAGCACTCTCCGGTACAGCCATTCCTTGTGACACAAAAAGGGAAAAGTCTAGAACACTTCAGTTAACAGTGTAAGAGGCACCAACAAATCTTACAATGAAATCATTACGTGAAGTAAAGTACAAGTTTCTTGAAGCTTTCAATTTTCCATAGATTTATAAAAGCTAATTTATTCTGTTACTCCACTGGGTGTAAGTATTGCTTTATCCAGCGATCAAAAAGATGACGGATGTTTTAGGCATGTACATCGGATGAGGCTGAAGGGCGGACGGGCGGAGATCGCAGCGGCGAGTAACGTGCTGGCTGATGAAAACGTGCCCCACAAAAAGCAACGCAACCGCGGCCGCGCCTGCAGGAACAACGCCAGCGTCGACACAAGAGCTATTTACCAACGACGATTTCAGTTTACCTTCACACATAAAAAAAAAATAAAAAAAAGATAATTTCAAGGTATATCTCACGACAACTTAAAAGTTAATTTGGCTATTCTGAACAAACTATGTAAGGCACTGTCCTGCTCCGCGAGCGCTCCAGGTATGCATACGCGGACCTGACGTACCTGGAACGCCGACACTCTGCCGCTATGCAACGTGTAAGTGACTCACGCAGTTTAATGCAGCATCGTCGCCTTGACTTACATCCCCCTGAGGAAGCAGCTTTACGCGCCGGCCCCGCGCTACCGCGCTCCGGCTCGCAGGCACCCGCCGAGGCC
>JAVJGI010000062.1:248321-279977 GCA_035590275.1 Ibycter americanus
CGCAGGGGCGCAGGCCGGCGGCGGGAGCGCGCAGCAGGCCCCGGGCGTGCCGAGGGAGCGCTGCGCCTTGCGAGCAAAGCGACGCCCCTTCGTGCGCAGGGCGGGATGTCTGCTTATTTAGCCAGTAACCTAGTTAGGAAGCAACATGTGCACCAGGACTTGGTAGTTGACGGTGGCTCCTGCAGATACGATGTCCCTATGGAATGTTTGTGCTGTTTCATGGATTTCCCGGCTATTCTCGTGACTTTGTTCCACTGGAGGGCTCCAGTGAACTGAAGTTAACAATATCATCACACGCAGCAACGTTTGTAAGGTAACCTGAACCTGGTTCTGCAGCTTGGCAAACACAGGATGTTTCTAAATGCATCCTTAAACAGACCACGGGTTTGCAAGCCTTTTTCCATTAAGCATTTACCCACACAGATTCTCGGTACTTTTGCAGACAGCCCCGCAAAGTTCAGTGTTGAACTCAGATGGGATGCGCTAGGCTTTACATTCAAGGGTGCAGCCACAAAAATGGTCAGAGGGCTGGAGCACCTCTCCTGTGAAAACAGGCTGAGAGAGTTGGTATTATTCAGCCTGGAGAAGTGCAGGCCCCAGGGAGACCTTATTGCAGCCTTTCAATATATAAAGGGGGCTTATAAGAAAAATCAAAGCAGGCTTGTTACCAGGTCCTGTAGGAACAGGACAAGGGGCAACAGTTTATAAACTGAAAGAAGGTAGTTTTACACTGGACATAAGGAGGAAATTTTTTATTATAAGGGTGGTGAGACAGCGCAGTATGTTTCCCAGAGAAGTTGTGGATGCCTGAAGCGTTCAAGGCCAGGTTGGATGGGCCTTTGAGCAATCTGGTCTAGTGGTAGGTGTCCCTGCCTATGGCAGGGGGGTTGGACTAGATGGTGTTGGAAGGTCCCTTCTAACCCGCACCATTCTTCGATTCTATGGTGTGCTACCCCAGCTGAAATTTGCCAAGTTTCTGACACAAATTACTATACGAGTATTCAGCCACCTTGGTTGCCCTTCATTTCTTCTCTTAGGGTCATACCTGTAAATGCTTATATGCAAACAATCTTTATTGAAAAGCGTGAGACACAGGGAGCAAGGGATGCTCTGAAGGATTTGTTTTAAGGCCAAGGATCAGCCGCCTTTTAAAGATGAGGAATGGTAGTCTTCAAAGCATAAGGCATGTCTACCAGCAGACAATATTCAAGCATCCTTTTACAAAGACAGGGTTGCCAATAACACGCCGGTCCAGCTGAATAACTCCTATCTTCTGTAGGAGTAAGAAACCCCTCTTGAATTCTAAAGTCAGGCTGTGCTGGGGGATGGTGCCTCTCGGAGAGGTTACAGATGCTGCAGCTCCTCCTGATTGTAGAACACAGTGGGAACTGGGAGCCTCAGCTTTGTCCAGGAACAAATCACTAACATTACTGACAAATCAGTGGCAAATCAAGACCAGGCACTGATTTTTGTCTGAGGCAGCAGCAACCCTTGGGTGTCATCTCTGCTATTATGCCATTAAGAGACTTCCTGTGTTGTCTTTGTCACACGTGACATGGAAACTCCTTGCTCTGAAAGACTGGTTTATCCACTTTTGGGCTCAGAAGTATTGCAGGACTTAAGAGTCCACAAATTTAGCACAGTTCCACAATTTTTTTTGGTGGACAACTCACCGTATAACCTGTAGTGGTAGAGAGGAGTCTTAGCTGTGTTTGGTTTTCAGTTAGGTGCAGGATTATGGAAATACATTATGGAGACAGGAGTGTCCAGTGTCCCTTCTTCTCATGACTGAAGTACATGATGATCACAAGTCTGCCTTTGGCAAGAAATAATACTGTGGGTAGGTTTTATTAAATGTTTTTACTTTCATCACTAGCTGATATCTCTTCCTTAAATTATAATTGTATTTATCATTGAGGGTAGTATCTGCTTATGACCAGCAAGGAATAGTTGTTTATTTAGTCATTGGTACGATTCCTTTTTTGTGCACAGCATGTTCATCAAGGAGGAAGTTGCAAATGGACAGTTCACTTCAGAAAAAAAATAATGCTGTGTTACATGGCTAATTGAAAATCTTGCATCAGGTCTTCTAGTGAAATTATAACGTGCAAAAAATAATGGGATCAGACTTCCCCCCCCGCCAAATCCAGTAGAGTTTTGACTCAAACTACCAAAATTACTATGATGTTTCTGTATAGTAAATATTTTAGCAGTAGTTTTGATGCTTTATTATAATCAAAGTATGTGTTTGGCCTTACATCTTAAAAATACAAAAAAAAAAGTAAGTGATACCTGAGTTGCCAATATCTGGTCTTTTTGTTCTTTTAAAAGTGTTGGCTGCGGCTCAGTGGATATGTAGATTTAAGTTTAAAATAACAGACCTTGGAAGCTACACTGCTTGAATGACTCACTGAAGAAGTTTTCATAGTACCTTTTTTTTCTTTTCTTTTTTTTTTTTAATTTGGCCTTTGTTCAGCCTGCTTCATCTTGGTAACACTGTAAATATTAGTCCGACATGCTGACGTGTGAACCAGGTTCTGGAAAACTTTGCAGATACCAAACAAGCTGCTTTCTTCAGTTCTTTTTCTGGTTCTGTCTTTTGGATCTTGGTTATGCATTTGGAAAGCCTCTGCTCTTTCATCTGAGAAAGAATAATTCTGATGTTAAAAAATGCTGTGGAGTAATAGAAGTTGACTTCCAGCATTCTAGTAATATACAGCTGTAAATGGGCTGGAAGAATTTTACACATTTTTTGACTGGACATCTTGCTAACAGATCCCAGGAGGCACATTGGTGTAGCTTCTGGTTCTCAGGAAGAGAACAGATGCATGGTATCTGGGCATTAAATGTCTGTACCAACTTAGGGTGATGCCTTAAGTGACATATAGAAAGAAGTGTTTGGCCAACTAGAAGTGGGATGGGTAAAACAGAGTAGCAGTCAAGATAGTTAGTTTAACTTTTTTTACTGATTTATTGCAAACTTAGCTCACCCCATGAATGTTTCATTTACTAATCAGCAGCAGAGTATAATATAGTAGTAAATATTTTTTTCCCCAATAAAGTGGAAGCTGGTATGTTTTTGTTTGAGTGATGGTATACATTTTTTCTGACTGAGTGAATGTGTGTCTGCAGCACTTACGTAGTGACTCCTAGCATTTGTTCCTACACAGGTGCATAGGGTGCAGTGCTTTTCCATACTCCCAGATCTTTTCAGTTGCAGAGGTGTTCTGACTTACTTGGGTCTCCTACATTAACACCACCAGCTGATGATTCTTGTGGTACCCTTCCTGCATTAAATTTTCCTTCTTGGTAGAAGGGCTCCTTTGGGTGTGCAAGGCCATTTTTCCTTTGCATCTCTCTTTTTCAGTCACACCTGTTGTGTACAGATTCTTACAGTAAAGTATTCTTTATTCCAGTGACACAGTCATGGAAGAAGCACTCAGTTTACATTTCCTTCCGGTTTGGAGTACATTGAGGTAGATACTCTTGGAGTTTATACAGTCTGTGTCCTTTATTGACTTTGGACTCCAGCTCAGCTAGATGTCAGCAATACCATGGATGAGCTGCGCTGTGTAATTCCTTGGGAGGAACATGTGAACTGTTGGGGTTGTATCCCTAGGGTTTTTATCCACCAGTCCTTCCAGCCTCATCAGTGATGTCTATGCTACCATGTCCCTGATGAAGCAATAGCATAGTGGGAGGAAGGCATGGGAGGAAATGGCTCTCAGCACTGTTGAGCTTGAACTCCTGGTGGCATTGGTCTGATTCCTGTCTGGCTAACAACTGCTTTTGCTCCAGTTGTTGTGAATGTGTGGTTAGCTTAATGCTATTTGCAACTGAATGGTTTCACAAAATGCGTCATGGGAGTTCACCATAAGCCTTAAGTCAGTGTGCTAAAACTTCACGGAGTCAATATCAACTACCTTGAATGAAAGGAAAAGACCTGACATTAAAACAAGGTGCTCACACTAAAGATCAAGAGATCAGGCTGTTCTTTTCAAGGACCTCTGCTTCTGAAACATCTCTATTTTCCTTTAGGTCCACCTCCAGAGCCTAAGCCTATATGGGACAGAGAAGCTCTGCCCACAGTGTGTGTGGTGCTTTTGAGATCCTTCTCAAGGTGTGACGTGGATGACTCCCTGCAGCCCAGGAATTCCACAAAGAGCATCAAACAGAGACTGATATACCTTTGCTGCTTGTGTTGTCTTGACCTCATGCCAAAAGATTGCCTGGCTAGTGACACTGATTATTTAATACTAATTTGTTTCAAAAGCAGTATTTGCAGTTTATTACAAACCAGGACTCCCTACCTCTTGGAGTCCTTCCCTTCAGCTACTCTGTAGACCTAAAGATAGTCAAAAAGTCATGGCTGCAATGGCAGATTATCTTAGAGGAGATGGAACATCTGCTTTTTTACCTAGATATCTGATCTATGAATGGAATATTAAAAAGAGTGGGTTGTCTTTAAACCCTGGGGTCCAAAGACTAGCTGTGTAGGGGTTCTCAAAGTATGCATGATGGCCTGCGGTTTCAGCTTTGTTTATTTAGATAGTGGTTACTTCTCTGCTAAAATGCAATGCCTGTTTGGAAGGCCTGCAAAACAAAATCTTTAGTCACCATAAGAACTTCTGCAGCTGTGTATTAGAGCTCAGATGGCAAGTAAAACTTGTCAGGCCATCTCATGCCGCATATGGACCTGCTGTTCAGGGATGATGAGTAACATCAGAAAGGTGATGCAACAGCCTCTGTTCTGCATCAGAAAGCACTTACTGGCTCTGGTTCTCTAGGCTCCAGAATCATCTGTTTAGTCTACCTGTCTACAAGGTTGAGTAAACCAGACTGCAAGATTGTGAGCAGGAGATCTGGTCAAATGATGATGTCAGATGTAGGAGTTCCTAACCTTGATCTCTTCAGCTTGACACAGCAGAAGGCACCTTTTACTCTTCTCCTTAGGGACAGCCCGAGTCCTAGGCTGTCTCCTGATTTCTTGGAGTGGAGGTAATCTTGCTTCTAACAAATAACCCTATTTAATTTCATCTTCCAAAGAATGCTTGTTTTTCATGGCCAAGATATTTCACTTCCATGAATTTCCTGGGACAAGCCGTTCAGAATCTCCAGATCTTTTCTTCTGCAGAAGCTGTTGATCTGTAAAGTATTCTGCATAGTTTGGATGCTGCGTTACATTCATACTGGGGAGAAGCATATTGTTGCAATGATGGAACGTTTTTAGAAGGAGCAAGAAAGAGGCTGCTAGATGTACTCATCTGGCCAGCTAGGGATGGGTAGTTATCTTCCTCAGGCTCTTCTGGAGCTGAGCTAATTTCATAAGTCTCAGTGCTTCTTGTCTTGGACCATCAGCATGATTTGGAGCAATTCAGATTATCTATTAGCTCTATTGAATTTTATTTAGGGGCAGGTCTTGCTTATCTTTCCAGGGGAAATTTCTTGGTATTTTTCAGTTCTGCTGCAGCCAATGTCATGAGGCATGTAAAGGGGATAGGATCTCCAGAGTGACATGTGGGCTTTGTCTTTTGACATTGACAGGACTGAGCCTCACTCCCTAAGACTGCTTCTCTCCGTTGTTGAGAGGTCTGTGCATAGTTACCTCTGCACAAGTGCTGTTGAACTGGATAACAGATTTTATGAGCTTATGCTATGAAACTGCTGGGTTAGAGTTGTCTGAGGAATCTGACCGAGTCTGCTAGAGCTCAAGTTCTGTTGGTGGCCTTGTATGAAAAAATGGACCCATCTTTTACATCGGTGGACAACTAACTACGGGGGCCTTCACCAAGCAGTGTGCCATTGGGAAATCATCAGGAAACCATGCTCTACTTGACAGAGTGGCACTCCTGTTGGTGTGAAGGTCTGTAATTTGCTTCAAGGTAACTATGTTTTGTAGGGAGTACTGGGGAGAGTTTCTCAGAGTTAAAGGTGAGCATATGAATTATCATTCAAAGGTTACTGGTAAGTAGCTTCTATTTGTATCCTTTTCAGCATGTATGGTGTGTCTGGACACATCATACAACTGTATTGGAAGGTATCTTATTTTGCGGACAAATAGGCAGGTTGAAAGAAATACCTTTTTTCCTAAAAGAAGAGGTTAACACTGAGATGTAATCTGTAGCTGAGATGCGCATCACAACTGAAGAGTGGAAAGGTGCCTTTTAAAATATCTGTTCTTTCTCTGTCTTAACCTAGTTTTTTTTGGGGTAAACTACTGAAGTATAGTAGAGAGTTTGACACCAACTTTAAATTTTTTTGAGTGCTGTTGGCTGTCAGAGGTTGCTATCTGCTGGGAAACAAGGTAAGTCCTATCTGTGCCACTATGTCAGCTTTTATTGACAGCAGGGGGGAGCTTTCACCAGTAATCCTCTCAAAGGTGACACATTTTAGTACCAATAATTTGCTATAATAAAACTTCGGCAGATCCTGCCTTTGAATAAAATTCAGTAGGTCCAGCCTTTGAATAGGAGTCTCTTTTTTGTTTTTTTAAATATACAACAGAACATATTTCAGAACATGTCTGCTCTTAAAAATAGCAAAATTTTGAAATACCACGTTAACTTTTTATAATCTAAGTACATGTAACTGGAATGAAATGTGAATTGATGGGCTGTTTCCCCCATGTGATTGTATTTCAGTATAAAACAAAAAGAATCCTGAATTGGCTTCTGTTTCTTCATTGGTAAACAGATTTTTAATAGATTCAGGTTCCTGTTCTGTGATCTGACATCAGTGAACGGCTCTTGAAACACCAATAAATGTTCTTTTGTTTGTTTTTGCTAGAGAGAGAGAAAGCAGAAAGGCTATGTCCAGTTGAATTGGGGAGTAGAACAGCTATGTAAAAGAACCTTAACCCATCGTCATGAGGGATGGTAGTATCTGCATTTTCCTTTGCAAGTAGGTACCTGTAAAATGGATCCATTCTTTGAATATCTCTGCTTTTCAAAACCTGTTGTATGCACAGGTGACATCAGAACCAGAGTGTCTTCATGTCTTCTCAGTTGATGTACTCCTCTGTCAGTGTCTTGCTAATGTATGAATTTAGTAGACTGTAGCTAGCGTTCATCTTCCTTCCCCACCCCCCCTTCAGTGGAGAATAAAACTTGTTTCACTGTGATTTGGATGCTCTGCTGTGTATTTGGCCTCATGTCACTAGTGGGAAGTAGGCTTAGAGCTGTCTGTTGTGTTAGGTGAAACCTCTTTCTTTCAGGTGATGCTGATTTGGGAACTTTGTAAGAAATTAAAACTTGTTTATAATTAATGTGGCAGCATCCTAAGTTAGTTTTGGCAACGCAGATTTTAATTAGGTGGGAGAGGACTTTGATTCTCTTTTTTCCGTTATTACTACTTGATGTATCTCAGGAAAATAATGTTTGCTTCTCATCACGTACATTAGTACAAGAGGTTTCAGCTGTTTCAGGTTCTTTTAAGTTACTGGTTTGGTGCGGGAGAGGCATTGTTTGTTGGTGTTGGGTTCAGTCCCCCCAGTATTGGGGGTGAATCCGTTGCAATGAATTTAAAATTACTAAGAACAGGGTACATTTTCTTCACTGTGTTTTGTGAGTTCTTTTAGAAGTAGTTTGTGCCTTTTCTGGTTTACGGCACTGAGGTTCTAAAGTGTGATTTTGGTAACTCTCACATCTGGTTTGTTCATTATTGTAAGACTTTCCTCTGTTTTTATTTTTGGCATCTTTGAAATAGCATCAGTAGCAAAGGAAAATGTCAGTGATGTCTGATGGGACAATACTGGGATTCTGTTGAAAAGTTCTTATATACTCTTCTCAACAAAGTATCACAAGTGATACACAAAGTCACGTTACTTTTATGTAAAGAAGAGTAACATCAAATAGCCTATGTGCATGGCATTTAATACATGTGTCTGTACATAAGATTTATTTAGTTATCTTTCAGAATATGATAACTTAAAGAGCTAAAGCAAGTTTGCCTCTGAAACTTAAAAGTGGATGAAACCATTAAGCACTGCAGTGCTTAGCAAAACAATTTGTGAAGACAATAAACCATCTTTAAATGCATGTAGCCTTCTTGTAGTAAGTGAGAAGATTTTATATTAAATACCTTTTTTGTGTTTACTTCATACGATTTAGTGAAAACTTGGAAAAAGTGCAGGAAACCCAAGCTGGGAGCAAAAAAGCAGGGAAATCTGTTTCTTAGAAGGTAATGATGTCCTGCTGTTTCAGGTCACCATATAGACAGAGGCCTTAGAACAAACCTCTTCTGTTCTATGTATATGAATAGTGCATATTAAAATACATCATTTAGTTTCCAATACTGAAAGAATCTGAATAAATGTGGTCTTCTCTTCTAGTCAGTGTATCTTAAGGTTAGTTTTATAAACATTTTAAGGTGCTAATTTTGTTCCTTCCATACCCAATTCCTGTTTCTGTCCAAAAAATAGCACAACAACAAAGATGAGTTGAAATAAATAGAAAATTAGAAATAGTTTTGGCCAATTTTCACATGATGCTTAAAACAGGGCGTTTGCATATACAGTTGCATAAAGAAAGTGATGTAGTTGTTTAAGTATTTGTGGAGTACATATATCTGATTAGTGAAGTTTTTACACTAAATTTGGTAATAAATCTGTGTACTTGAAATCCAGCATGTTTTATAGTCGCCAACCTATGAAAATCAACATTTCTTCAGGAAAACAGTGAAAGTACAAATGCAATACAGAATTTAAAGCTTTCAAATACAGTTCACAGACTGAAATTAGCAGTTTCAAATGGCAGTGATTTTAAATCAGTCTGCTCTGGATGACATAAATTGCATTAATCAAATGTTGAAGTTCTTCAAGGTTTTACGCAGTTGTTGCTGTCTTGTCATACTGTTGTGCATCAAAATAGAAATCAGCTCCATGTTTTGACCTCTTGCTTTGCACTTCCCAGCTGATTTCTCTCCCCAAAATAGCAATAATAAGGTGAAATAATCTCTCTGGAGAAAATTGAAGACTCTAGGCCATATTATATTGCAGAGTCATGGAGAAGCAGCAATGTATCCTAACAACTAAAACCTGACTGGGTTTTTTACTGTGGCCCTGAAGCCAACTGGCAGTGAATGAAAGTCTCTGACCTTCCAAACCAGAATGGACATGTCCTAACTGCCCGCTGGGTCCCAGGTTTGTGCTGACACCTGAAACATGCTTGGGAGCAGTCCGGAGGAGTGCTAGGTGGCCTGGGTCGATGCTGTTCTCTAATGGGGAGATGGTGGAGTCTTTCAGCAGCACTTCCCTTAGGAGCGCAGCCTTGACCTTGGTGTTCTAGGGCATGATAACTAGCTGAGAGGGAAGCCAGGGGGGGAATGAATGCTGCTGCCTCTTAAATTCACTGCCTGACTTTTGTGTCCCTTGCTCACTTTTTCATATACAGCTGCAGAATAATTTCTCTCCCCCACAAAAGGAGTTGAATTAATTTCTTTGAACATCTTGTAAAATAGTAAGGTAGTTCCTGTATTTGGGGCAGGTTATACAGAGGACATCTGGAGGCATTTGTTAGCTTAGACCTTCTTACACTCCAAACTAATGCTTCACTTTGCCCAAAGTGAGGATCAGGGCCTGAGAATAAAGAAAAAAAGTCTAGAACACTAAACGTCCTGTTCAGTGCAGAATCTGTGAGAAACAGATAATTGATAAGCATTTTAACAGGTACAAAAGTTTATAATAAGCTAATTGTGTGAGCTGAAACATGTAAAAATCTGGAATGTCCAAGATTTTAGGACTGAGATATAGCCAGTCCAGTAAAAATAAATCTCATCTGATCCTATCAAGTAAAAACTGTGTGTAGGAGGTTCCAATTCAGTTGACTTTGTAGAGGCGCTCTTAATATTGTTACACTTCCATGAGATAAATTGATATTTCTTTAACTGTTGGAAAATTTGGAGTTTTGGGCATTCAGTTATATGCCCAAATGTCTTTTACATTATTAGTGAAACAGTTTAATCTTCTAAATCTTTTGCTGAGTTTATTTTAGTGAAATTTCACAAACTTCTTCCAAGGTATGATATATTTAGGTAAAAATTGCTACCATATTACTGAAATATATTTTTATTATTGCTAGTGTGATTTGACAGCTGGAAACAAAGGGAGCGGCACTGTGAGGCTGTGCAGTGCTGTAAAGGCTAGCGGTTATCTTGAACTGCAGTTGTTAACAACCTTGTTCTTAAGATGTAAACAAGTTTATTATGACAATTGAAAGAATTTGGATTCTGTATGGAAAGATGAACTGAGGCTAGGAAGAAACAGTTCCCTTTTTCTTAATTTGGGGTGAAAATAGTATGTGAGGTTAATTCTTCATGCTTAGTGTATGAAATATTTATATGTGAATGCTTGGAGAGCTAGGTATGGCAGGGCCAGGTTAAACGTTGCATTAAGTGCAGTATTAGCCACTCTTACACTCAAGTGGTGTAAGAAAGTTAATGTCCTAGGTAAAGATCAAAATGTAAACAAAAAAAAAGCACACTGACTTCACTTACTGTAGGTTTTGATATCTTAAAGATATCATTGAAATGGACACACACACACACACCCCCCAATTAATTTGCAAGAAAAGATTGTGAAAATAGTGAAAAGTAGGTTTGGTCCAGTACTCCCCCGTTACCAAAGTTGATCTGATCTTGTTTAAAGCCCCCCAGAAAAAGCTTTTGCAACTGAATTTTTCCAAGCCATGCATGTGTAATTTTTGTACTGGCTTGAATATAAGTGGTCTTGTCTCAAAATGAAGGTGATCTACATTTTTTGAGATGAAAAATAAGCTTGCCAGAAGTATGCAAAATATGAGCTGCATTCATCTCTGCGTGACCCAACACAGCATGATGTTATGTACGGCTTTTTTTCTTGTGCATTTTTGTAGTGTGATGCTCTCTCTTCCTGTGCAGTCATGCAATTATTTGTATGAATGTGTAAGCACTAAGCAGGAGATCCCTTTGCAAGCAGGATCCACTGTAGTTGCTCTTCTTCCGACTACCGAAAGCCGGCTCTGTGCGGCTGCACGCGTCCTACTCAGTACGGATGGTTAGGGTTGTGTTGCTGGCTAACTACTCGAGCGGCACCAGCTGCTTTGAGCTAGCTCCCTCTGAAGTGGACAGGCTGTGTTCATCTATTCTGTATTGTGCTTGGCTGCGAGCCACAACTAGGTCTTGTATGCTGTTCCTGTGACCTCAGCAAATGAATTTTTCTCTTGGTGTTTTTTTGTTTTTTTGAAGTTTTTTTGAGTGTCTAAAACAGCCTACATGGGTGATTTTTTTTATAGTATGAAATCAAGGGTTGTGTGTTGAATGGCGTGAGGGTGTATCATTCAGAGTGGAAGGCCTGTTGAGAAGTTGTTAACACGCTGGGTAGGACAAAGGGAGTCACAGTGCAGTCTTACCCATAATGGTGTTTGGGAACAATTCCTGGAGTGAAGTGTTCCCAAAACTGTGCCCAGGCTTTGTCTTCAGAAAAGCTGTTTGGAGCAGTGTAGGTGGCCGATCTCTGTTCTTCTGTGTGTAGCAGGTTAGTTGTACGCAGGAGGTACAAATGACTGGAATTGGTATGCCATTATAGGCATACCTACCTGGTAGACTGCTGTGCCTCATCAAATTCTTGCAAAGCTGGTCCTGGAGCTTCATGTAAAAGCAGGTTGTGGAGCTCCCGAGCCGTCTGGTCCTAGGGCTACTGCTGCCTGCTCAGTGGGGATATACAACATGGCACCAAAAAATGTTTCTTGCGATTTTAAGGGACCATGTGGTAAATGTGCAATTATGCAGAGATACTTTTTTTTTTTCTTCCTTAGATTTGAAGGCATATATTACCTAGAAATTACAATGAGCCTGTACAGTGCATAAAATGCATGTGGACACCATCTTGTACCTGTGCAGTTCTCCAGTGCAGTCATTAACAATGTTTTACCATTCAGTGATTTTCCTTTGTCTTGCTTAACAGCCTTGCATGGCACTTGTATAGAAAAATACAGATTTTTTTCCTAAGAAACAAGGCAAGGATATGATATAAGTAATGTCTTCTGTATTTTGACTTTAAATTGTATTTATTGGCAGATGAGTTCTTGTCTTAGAAACTTGTCATATCTCTCCTTGAACTTCATTTTGTAGTTAATTTCGTTGCAAAAATACAGAGAAAGCATACTAGGCTTCTGAAATCTTACAGTAATATTTTCAGATATTACTCTAAAGGATGAACCATTTCCTCCAGCTTAAAATATTAAGCCAGCATTGCTTCAGCTTGCTTTGCAAGGCTTAACTATATCTGCAGTTATGTAAGTTTCAGTTATGTGATATTTCATGGGCATCTATTTAAACATACAACTATTATTTTTAGTTGAAATATAGACTATATAAAGACTTAAAAGATGTGGGATCAAGGTGGACAACCTTGGCAGCAATGGCCTTTGAACCAACAGCAGTGGATGCAGTCATTTCAGCACCAGCAAGACCCAAGTAAGTATATAGAAAGCTTTGTGGATTAATTTTTTTAAAATCTGTTGTCATTTGAATTTTTGAATCTTTGTTACACAGCATGACTGACAGTTGTGGTTTTTTGTAGCTGCTCTCGAGATAATACATTTATGATGCTTTTCTAAGCAGCTAGAAAGAATGGAAAACATACATTGATTCCATGTGTTTTGACATAGTTAATATTTAATATGCAAAATACAGGCAAGCAACCTGAGTTATCCTGGACAAATTATCAACATTTTACCAGACATACAGATCACTAGATACATTTAGACCTCATGTACTTTTACAGAATCTGTATCCCTGTCAGTTCTTTAGCCAAGCTGAATAATTTATTTATTTGAGAAAATCAGCTTTTTATTCAGTGCCTGTATGGCAGAAGTACTAATGCAGATGTGTACACATAAAAACTCTCACTGGAAGATTAGTGTGATACTTGGGTTTTGTGGCAGCAATGGTGATCGTGATCTCTTGTTTGGATTTTTTTCCCCCACCAAAAAAATTTAAATATTTAAACAGTAGGACATAATATACCATAAATTGAGAGTGAGGTGACAACAGAAGTATCAAGAGAAATACAGAAATAGATGAAGAGAGTGGAGGCATGTATTTAATATGCAGGCAGAGTGATCAGGCACACTGATTTTACATTGCTTTCTGTCACTTCAATTTCTGTAACTTCACTGGGGAGATTTCCTGACTTGGCAATAAGCAGAAGACATACTAGTGTCCTCATCTGAGAGTGCAATTTATTTACTTACTGGTAGAAATGCTGGTAAAGAAAAAATGGGGTGAGAGAACTGTAACATAAAATAGCATTCCAGAAATCAGGGGTTATGCAAAGATTATACATTCCAAAATGTAGTTTCTGTGTATCTTTCTTACACTTGAATCTTCATGAATTTAAAACTATATATATATTTCTTGCTGATACCAAAATTAGTTCACTTATGAGAAAAGCATATTACTACCGCCCATTCGGTGCTAATGTGAACCTAAAATAATCTGCCTTATGGCATTTAGAACATAGGCAGAGAAACTCTACTTCAGCAAGTATGCACACTGACATTTGCTTTCAGTTTGGTTTACTGTACACTGTGAATAAGTTTTAATGGTGCTCATGGTACTTGCTGAAGGTAAACGTTGGGTGTTTCTCTTGAGCAATGAGACATGTAATTGAGAAACAGTGTTAAACTTAGGACATGTGAATACTAACCTTTTAAATTTCCTATGTTTATTTTAGGCCAGATTGACTGGGCTGCATTAGCTCAAGCATGGATTGCTCAGCGAGAAGCCTCAGGGCAACAGAGTGTAGTGGAACAACAAGGAATGATGCCAAACGGACAGGATATTTCAGGAATAGAGTCTGGTACAAACAACCATAATAATTTTCAGGGGGATCCCAACTTCAACAGAATGTGGCAGCCAGGTTTGTCTTCCTTCCTATTAATTCCTTTTTTTCATGTAATGATTTTTTTAAAAAAAAAAAATCAGACATTTTTGGGTGTGAATATGCCCTGTCCCTCAGGTTTCAAGATGCAAAACTACCAATAGCATCAATTAATTAACTGAATATCACAGCTGCTACTTTCCAGTCAGGTGTTACACAAAATGGGTAACAGTACGGGCACAAAAGTCTGATAACACAACTCAGTAATCTCTATATAAAATAAATAAATTTGTTTTATAATATACATACGCAAAAGATTTGTCCTGCCCCTGAATGTAGAAAGGTAAGGTGTGAATTGCAGTTATATATTTATTTCCCTGGATCTTATTTTTAAATCTTACATGTTTTATTGTTTATCCCACTGCACTAGGAACAACAGCACTGAAGGCAACAGGATGCCTCAGAATTAAAGAGCATCTGTTGCCCTCTCCTGTAGTGTAATACCTGCTTCTGGCATGATCTTTACATGTAGAATGAGTTCACAATGTAACTGGCAGATGCTGGCTTTAGGTATCTTAATGTCTTGAAGAAGGAGATGAGCAAAATTCTGTGTGTAAAATATGTTTTTATTACCTGTTTCATATACTTAGCATTTGCCCTTTTTTACTTATGTATCTGATTGTCATCTGCATAAGTTTTCGGTTAGCATCAGTTAAAGCTGGTTGAATGCTTCTGTTAGTATCGATTATTTTCAGCTCTTTATAACTTCCTCAACAGTTCAGTTTTGGCCGAAAATTAATTTTCTTTCTAAGACTTCATAAAATAACCCAGGCAATAAGCATGGGGTAGAGATTGGGTATTTTCAGCTAAGAATTTTTCTGAAGTTGTTTTCTGAAAGGTTTGTTATGTCACCACACTATAATGCAATTTGAAATGTGTGAGCAAGGTAGTTAGTAAGCCTGCATGCATGCCTTCTGTTGTCTTGGCGAAAACAGCACTTCATGCTTGATTCTAGTCATGATTGGAAGAGTAACATGTCCAGTTTTCGCTGTGACTATTCAAATGTAAGTGCAATGTTTAATAAAAGCAGGCTTTAAATGTCATTGGTGGTTCTTACATCTGCGTAACAAAAGGGAGTTAGCCATCAGGTTTCACTTAATGTTTCACTTACCTGCCCTGGGCTATAAGTTATTTTAGCCACATGTAAGAATTTTGACTTTATATGTCATGGTACATAGAGTGTATTCTAGTTGTATTTCTGTATAGTAAGTAGAGGTTTTCGCAGAAATACTGCATCGTTATTGGACAACTTTGTTTTTCATATAATCCTGTGGTGGTGAGTTCTTCCTCTTACACTTTTTTGTCTGTGAGGTGAACTAATAATATCATAAATGGTGGTTGCAGCAAATCATCACAGAATGGTGAAAGTGAGGAAAACATTTTGCTGGTATTTATAAATGTTTGGTGCCTAAGCTCACCGAGAAAATACAGAACAGGAAAACTTCTTAGATCTAGGAGTAAGAGTAATGTAACACCTTTTTGTTAACAAGAAACAATGTGCCAATGCTTTTTGTTATCATTGGATATATTGTTCAAAGAATATGTTGTTTTCCCAGGTTTTGGGACACTGATAAAGACTGCTGATGCAGATACAACCCAGCTTCCTTTAATTTAGGCAATGTCGTTCTTAATGTATAAAAGTAGTCACAGGAGACAGACTAAATCATAGCATGCATGGGTAGCCAAAGTTCTCTGTACGTATCTGCTCTGTTTCTACAGAGCTTCATCTTTCTCCATATCCTTCCAAGTTTCTTTTTGGATCCAAAAGTCCTTTATGCACCACTAATAAAAAAGCAAAATGGCAATCTGAAAACCATGTCTGTAACTAGCAGACAATTAATTTTGAAGGGATTCATGTTCCACAAGTGAAAACAGCATCTGTTGTATGCAACTTGCAAGCTTTCAAGTCAGTTAACTTGAAGTAAACTGGGCTTTTAAATAGTGTCAAATATTAACCCATTACAAACAATAACTCTTGTAAGCTGTACTTAAAATATTTTAGGAGTATTGACTCTGGACAAAATTTGATTGATCAGCTAAACATGACCTAGGAGGAAGACAGTGAGAGTGAAATGAGTGATACAGTCTTTGAACATAGGAAAAATAAACCAAAACAATGCAGCAGAAAAGCTATGATAACCCTTTTTAGTTGCCACAGTACTGGATCCAATTATGATGCAGATGGGAAGGACGGTAAAAATTAGAAAAATGGAAAGAATTTTTAAGGGCCTGGTTGGAAGGTAGGAATTAACCTCAGTGGTATTAGTTTTGTTACTGGTGAGAGTTACAAGGTAGTTCTGTCACAGTTTATAAATACCTGTTTAGTAGACATAATTATTAGATTGATTTCCTATGAAGACAAAGCTTATGGCCACATCAGCTATTAATTCATTCCTTAAACCCTTTTCACTCTGATAGCCAATTGTAACTTATGTTTGATGGCTTATGACTGTAGCTTATGCTAGGACCTCTACTGGATATTGAAGAAACCAGGAAATCATCCATTTTCAAGACACAAGATTTTGGAAAGCAAGTTTCAGTGGTCGTGCTGCTCGCAAAACCATTTGCTTTCCATAATAGGTCTTTTAAGTCTACTATGCAAAGGAATAAAATAGCTCATTACTTTGAAAGTTGGAAGTAGAGAGGTAGGAGCAGTTCTTTAACAGTTTACGCAATTTGTAACTGCTGTGGTGGATTCAATATCACTAGGCATTTATAAAAAACAATTTACAGCATGTCTGTTTCTGTCCAGTTCTGTCCCCCCTGCCCCATATTTTAGTTCAGCTACAGCTATTTGTATTTCCTTCATTTAGTTGAAGAAATTATCAAGATAGTATAATACAGTTTGTAGATTGATTCTTCATAATTTTATCATCTTTGTTGTTTTGAGGAGCCTTGTGATAAATACAAGAACACTGAGTGATTGGTGACTCCTATAAATCATACTAACTTGGTATTGAATTGTATTTTAAATCCTAAACAGAATGGGGAATGCCTCACCAACCCCCTCACCCACCTCCAGATCAGCAGTGGATGGCTCCAACCCCAGGTCAAATGGAAGTTGTTCCTCCATCTGAAGACAGCAACAGTCAGGACAGTGGGGAATTTGCTCCTGACAACAGGCATATATTTAACCAGAACAATCACAACTTTGGGGGACCTCCTGATAACTTTGCAATGGGGCCAGTGAACCAGTTTGACTATCAGGTGAAACATATTTGTTGCTTTAATATTGTAGACGCGCAGAGTCCCTTCCGTGGATGTGTTCCTCTAATGTCATCTAGCGGCGACTTTCATTCTTCAGTTCTACAAACATCTACAGAATCTGTTATCTGCTAAGATACATTTTTGCCAAATACTTTACAGAAGAGACTTTAGAGTTTTCAATTCTGTTCTGAGGCTAAAGGGTTTTTTTTTCTATACTAGTAATGAGAAATGGCTGTTGTCTGCAATATTAAAATGAATCACTGTGTTCCAGTATATAAATTAACATTATGTAGTCTTGTGTTTATTAAAAAAAAAGAAGAGGAGGAGGGAAAAAAAAAAAGTTCAGAAATATATACTTAAATACACTAGATAATGTACCACAGGGAACAGTCCTGTATTTGCAGGGAGATAGACTGGATGATCCATTGATCTTTTCCATATCTATCTACTGTGATTCTTTAAATAAACAATGGTATTTCTAAAAAATCCACATCATTTTTTTCTTCATTCTAGCATATAAATTGCATAGTATAATAAATCTGTAGGTGGTTTTAGCACTAATAATAGCAGGGAGCATTGCACAAATCTTTATAAACACAAAAAAGTTTTGGATCTTCCCCCTATTTTTAATATTTTTCTTTCAAAACTCTTGATAATAATGACAAACTATACCTTTTAAGACACCTACCTCCTGTTCATAAACAAACCCAAGGGAAGATGGGCAGAAATGTGTTTCTATGTTCTGGCCTAGTTTTCTCTAGAAGAAATTCTCTTCATCAGCAGTATTGTTAGGAAGTGAACCAATTTTCAAATACACTAGTTTATAATAATTTCCTTTATTTACTATTGTGGGATCAACTCTTAAAATTAATTTCTCTAAATGCTACAGAAAACTTGTTTTGCAGTGAATAACAGAGGGATACTTGACCTGAAATTGTAGTGGAAGAGTGCTGTTAGCACTAGTGACTTAAGTAGTCAACAGAATATAAAAAAAAGTATTTGATGCTGTGGCTTTCTTCCTAAACACTCTCCTCTTAAATAGTTTCATTAGGCATTTCTGAGCAGCAAATATTAAAACAAAAAACCCCTCGTATATGCCTCAAGACTTGTGACTTTTGGATTGCCTACAGCTTGCTCAGAACCCAGGGCCTGTAATAAACTTACATATTTATACATTTAATAGTTTAATCAGCTATACTAATAACATCCATGAGTAATTACTGGAAAGTGCACAGTGCAAAATTACTTTGTAATAAAAGCTTGAACTTTTCATTTTTACCCTCATGTTGTAGTTACAAGGAAAGACTGGTAACATAGCTAGACTTTTAAACCTTCATTTTGTATACTGTTCATTTAACTGCATGCTCTGATGATAAGCTGGCAAGGAACTGCTGGAGATAGGTGGTGATTATAGGAATTAATGTTTAGCACAATATGAAAGGAGATTGGCTGAAGCCCTTTTAGCTTCATTAGTATCCCTGCTTAAATCTAAGTTTAGTCATTAAATATTTAAGGAAAAATTGTTTCTTGGGGACCACAGAAAAAAAATAATTGAGAGATCTCAGTAGCCTAGAAATTGTGGATTCCTACTTGCATGGATTTCTGTAGACCGACTTGCGCACATGCTGTATTTAGTGTTACCATGTGAAGAAAAATAAACTGCATTACTCTTTCAGCATGGGGCTGCTTTTGGTCCACCTCAAGGTGGATTTCATCCACCTTATTGGCAGCCAGGACCACCAGGGCCGCCAGGTCCACCAGCACCTCCTGCACCTCCTCAAAATCGAAGGGAAAGACCCTCATTCAGAGACAGACAGCGTTCACCTATTGCGATGCCTGTGAAGCAGGAGCCTCCACAGATTGGTACATGTTAACCACTCCTTACTGAAAAAACATAAAAACCGTGTTTTAAAAATAATTGCAAAATTTGAAGACTTTTCTTTTTAAATTTTTTCTTCTAATATATAAAGTAAAAAAGAAGGGAAAGAAAAGCTGTTATAAGTGTTTTTTCCCCCGTAATCAAATATGTGGCTTGTTTGGATTGGGGTGGAGCGTTTGTTTCTTTGTTTTGGGTTTGTTTTTTATCTTTTTTTGGGGGGAAGGTTTTTTTCTTCTTACAAAACTGTAAACCTTGCTTATGTAGATGCTGTGAAGCGTAGAACTTTGCCTGCCTGGATTCGTGAGGGCCTGGAAAAGATGGAACGAGAAAAACAAAAAAAATTGGAAAAAGAGAGGATGGAGCAGCAACGTTCACAGATGTCTAAAAAAGAAAAAAAGGAAAGTGAGGAGGCTGAAGAAGGGGATGGCCCACGGTTACCTCAGAAAAGTAAATTTGTAAGTAGATGGGTTTGCTTTTGCTCAGGTTTGTATTGCTGTGAAGGTATCAACTTGTTGTGGTCTCTTCAAAAGAGAGGCTGTTTATTCCTGGTTCTCTCTTTGTTTCTATTGCTTAAAATAAGGTTAAGCTGCAGCTTTGTTGATATTTACTTGGTGTTTTGAAGTTAATGTCTGAGAGGTAAAAGTATATTATCTGATCTGTAGTAGCAAAGAAACAGTGATGAAATTAGGGTTTTTTCTTTTCTGCAATTTGGGAATGTACATGATCTTTGAAGGTTTGAATTCTAAATCAGTAGCTGAACAAATTCAGATACCTGTATTTGCTAAATTGAGCCCATTAGGAAACCTTGCGTTGTCTTCACTTTAGCAGTGATCTCATTTGTTTGCAGTTCTAAGTACCTGTCTGGCAGTGAACTGACAACTATATATTTTCCTATCTTGTATGGGTAGAGGGGTACCTGCATGTTTATTAGGAGGGGAGAAAAGAAAGGGAGTTTATGATAACTGTACTACAGATTTCAGTACAAAGTAAATCAATCTGACTACCATAAATACCTTGACATGTAATGAGCTTGACTCCTAAGTGTTTCCTGAAATGTATGATGCTGTTCTTGTAGGACAGTGATGAAGAAGATGAAGATGCTGAAAACACAGAAGCTGTAAGCGTTGGGAAAATCAGTAGGAGTCCATCCCCAGCTCCTCAAGAGGAGCAGAGCGAACCAGAAATGACAGAAGAAGAAAAGGAGTATCAAATGGTATTAATAATGTAGTTCTCACTAAGTATTTCAGTATTCTGTCTTTCGGTTCTAAGTGTTTGCTCATATGGCATAGTGAAGTAAAACACTTCTCTCCTGCCTGATGCCGTCAATAGAGGTATGTTACACACCATACAGTAAAGCAAGGTTATGGTTGCATGTCTCTTTATAATGCTGTCTTTCTCGTATAGACAAGGGTATAGATTATATAACTCATATTTAGCACAATAGTGAAAGAATGTAATGACTGTAATCTTTACATTACTTAACTTGCCAAATTTCTGAAAACTTAGAATGCTTAAATGCATCTGTCTGAAATCTATGCTTCAACCTTGGTTCCTATGAAAGGGAATTTAAGAAATTTATTCTTGCAAGAAAGTGCTAGAAACCCAAGTCCTAAAGACCAGCAACAATTTCATTGTGTCTGCAGAAACTTTGTACTTTAAACTCACAGTTGTATGTTAAGTGTACAACGGAAACCTTGTTAATGAAGATCCTGAATTCTAAAAAGGTCTGTGAATATATTTTTATAAAGCACATGGCCAGACTGAGCAGCTTGGAGGACTAGCTACCAACATTTCTGTTTTTGTAGCAAATATGTAATTATAATACCCTATATAAGTAACTTCTGATGATTTTTGCAGGATTGGGATCAGTGAGACAGCATACCAGACAGTAATGTGCTCTTTATTTTTTGAAAGAATAAATGGGATCAGTCTAAGTACATTTCTGATATACACACTCATTTGTTATATCATCTTTGACATTAGGATCAGTGCCCTGTATAGCTGTGTGTAATACACATGGATACATTTCACAGTCAAAATATAAACTCTTTTGAAAGTTTTGAAATCAGGTCAAATTTAAACAGTTTCAGGCTTAACGTTTTTAAGTCATGTTTGTTGAAAGAAGTCACTAAATAAAATGTTCAGGAGAGTACTTTCATAGCCATCAGAAGAAATGAACCTCCATGGATGTAATTTGAATGCAGCATTTATTCAAGAGGTTTTGGCCTTTAATTGTACCTACAATTTTCTTCAGATGATGCTGACAAAAATGCTGCTGACAGAGATTCTCTTAGATGTCACAAATGAAGAAATTTATTATGTGGCCAAAGATGTTCACCGTAAAGCAACTAAAGGTATGCAGGTTCTTTTTTTTTTTTTTTTTTGTTTCTTCTGTGAATATTCTATATTTGCATGTCTCTAGAACATTTAAATTCCATAGTTATCCCCCGAGAACAATTCCAGTATAATGCATCCAGCTTGGTAGAGTTCAAATCCAGTAATCATGTACTGTTGTCCTGTGCAGTGTATTGTGAGTTACTTCAGTTGTTCCATTTCTCTCATACAATTCATTTTAGTTAAAATGGTACCTGTGTGTCAATGGCTCTTGAGTTGTAGCTGTTTCTTAATGCTATCATCTTTATCTCAAGTTCTTAGCTATTCAGCAGTGAAAAGAGACGAACTTTTGAGTCCTCAATTAGTAATTCATTTGCTTTCACTATTAACCTGTATTGTACATACTTAACATATTTTTTTAACATAACTGAGTTAATCTAAATATGTAACTACTGAAACTTGGAAAATTATGTGCAGATGCTGTAACTTGGAAAGTGATTTATGAGTATATAGTTTTTTTCTGTTCACTATTAATTTGCAGTTAAATTCTAAGTCTTCGTGGTCAGAAAATCTAGAAGTGGTTTTAAATGGATGATGCGTTTTTAATGTTTCTTCTCTCCCTCCAAAGAACAGCAATAGTAGTAGATTTAACAATACCATAGACTCATGACTATGAAATCGTGGCTATTTGTGTTAACATGTTGTTCCTGTTGTTGATGTGATACAAAGCTCCTGCAAAACAGCTGGCACAGTCCAGTGCACTGGCTTCCCTCACTGGACTCGGTAAGTATGTTCCTTATTTTTGAGAGGGCTTAAAGGGGGAGTTTCACTCTTGCCTTGCGTTTCTAGAAATTGCATTTTGAAACTAGATTTTAATTGCCCAGGAGTTTGGGTCACTTTCCAATAACTTTATCATTGTCAGCACCTTTGTTTGTTTCACAGGTGATACTACTGATATAAGTGGGATGGTTTTTGGAGTAAAGGACTAGTCAGTGTGAGTTAGTGTATGACAATCTTGCCCTAATTTTGAAAATACATAAAAACTTTAGATAAATTTACTTTTCAAAGTATGACTGTTTCAGAAGCATACTGCAGTCTTCAGAGAGAGGAGTACTGTGTTATATTTTTCTGCTATTTTGATCCATACAAACAAGAAGGGAAAGCTGATAGAAGAGTAACATGAAAGTCTATAAATAAAAGTATAATTTTTGGAATTATTATTTTCTTGCAAAGCTCCATAAGCGGAGAGGCTCCCATATCATATATTACCAGAAACAACACAGGAAAAGAGATTGAAATTCCAGCTTGAGACACAACAGCAAAAGGCCTTTCCCAATATGCTTTTTATCATGTAAAACGTAACACAGCAGTCAGTGATCAGTTACGTGTTTGTTACGTGGAATTCCAATGAATTAAATTGAATGTTATCATCACAAGTATTCACATGTTTTAAAAGTAACTCAATAAAGATCCTAAGAACCTCAGACTGAAAGAAAGTAAAATATCTCCATGTCAGATGTTTAAATTGACTTTATCTTTCTTATCAGTCCAGTAGTTACTGATATTTCTAGGGGAGAAGAAAGTCCATTTCTGTTACATCTCCGTACCTGTCAAAGTGCAGTGTTTTCTAAATCAATATAGAAAAATTGATATGGCATTCAGAAGTTCTGTAGCCTTGGACTACGGAAGCGGCTGAAGTCAATTCAGAGATGTCTTCTGGGAAAGGTCCCAGGCATTTTCTGTCCGGTTGCTGATACAGAGGCAGGCACTGTTGACGATCTCCACAGGGAGCTTTTTGGCCCTTCCATACAATGGAAAAAGTACCGTGATCACAATGGTTGCTTGCCGAAAATAGACGAGCTGTTCCAGAAGGAATAGAACCAGACAGTGAGCGTCATTGCAGATATGGGGGGCCTTGATCACACCAGCCAAACAACATTGGCAATTACCAGAATAAAGTGACTTCTTCAGAGAAGAGGAAGTGAAGGAAGGGCAATGTTACTCTCCTCTTTGCCCTACAGAAATATTAAGAACAAAGCTTAATCTTTCCTCGTGATAGACTGGACTTTATGCACGCAGGTGGACTGGGTGGTTATGGATCAGGAGACAGTGAAGATGAGAGGAGTGACAGAGGGTCTGAATCATCTGATACTGATGATGAGGAATTACGACACAGAATCAGGCAAAAACAGGAAGCATTTTGGAGAAAAGAGAGAGAACAGCAACTACTGCTAGAAAAACAGCTAGAAGGTAAATCATATATCTTCTTACTATGCTGCTGTATATGGAGTTTACTACTTAGTATATGTAAATTGGTGGGAGAGAGAAAGTGCATTTTAAGCCACAAATATGAAGCCAAATTGAGAAGTAATGTTCTTTTAATTAAAAGTTTTAACAAAAAAGATGTTTGAGCTACTTGATCAAAATGGGATTTGCTTCTTTTTTTTCTAATAAGCAAAAAATCCCTGTAGTGTTTTCCATAAACTATTCTATTTCAGTGTTAAAAGAGCAGACATGGTGCATACATATCTGTATGCTATAGATACTGTACTGTATAAATAATAGTATTGCTTTATAAAAATGCATATGTGTGTGTAAAACTTTTTTAAAAATTACTAGTATCTCAGCTGTGACTGAGGGATAAATGTCACCTTTCTGCACCAGACTGCCATTTATATAAACCTGATTCCTTGAAGTTGTATACTTTTAAGTATATGAAGCATATTTCATGTCCTCTGAAAAACTTGCTTTTCTGTTACGTGATCTTGAACAGTGCACCTTTCAGAATGTACAGTGAGAGGCTGCAGTTTCTTTGAACTCGCTGTTCTCAGTTGTAGTTTAGGTTTGTTTCCATACGCTGCGTCTTCATAACTGGGTTTTTATACCTAACGCTGGGAAAAGATTACTGAACACAGTTCACACTTAGCCTCTAGAAGGTGACAGGCTTGATTTTAAAAAAACAAAAATAAATCTGTGATTTACTTCTGCTTCTCCGTACAAGGTAAGGCTTGCCCTTTTGTACCAATAATGTAGGTCAAAAGGATAGCACGCTCACCTTGCACTGCTCAAGATCAACATGAATACAATGGTGAGAAGTTGTGATCTAAGTTCATAAGCTGGAGGAGAAAGAAAGTGCTGTTACAATAGCATACTTTTTTCTTATTTTAAGATGGATGATTTCCTCCTTTTTATTTCAAAAGCCTAGAAATAAGATATATGGATCCCTTAATAAAAGGCTGAACTAGCTAAACTTTTGGTTTCCTTAATATTCCTGCCTCTCTGAGTGTTTTAAGATATATACATAAAAGGATAGCCGTATGGGGAGTGACTGAGTGGTGGCCTGTGACCTCTTGTCTTCCTAGTGCAGGAAGCCAGATGTCCGTCTGGGGACATCTCCGTGGGGCTATTTACAAAAATATAAATCTGGAGTAAAGAAGCTGATTCTATACATGCAAAATACCAAAGAATACTAAACGTGGGGTCTCATTTGTAGTAGTGTTTAAGAAAGACAGAAAATTACTAATATACAATACAGCATCTTCTAACATACACTGGCTTCTGCCTGTAGTACCTAATAACTTGGGGACCAAATGGAACTGTTTTCTGGGTTAGATTTGACCATCAGTTGCTATTTGGATCACTCTGGGTTTCTGGATGCAGTTTTATTCCCTAAGTTAATTCAGGAACTGATGACCCACATCAAAAGGCCATTTTTTGACTAAAAATATTGTATGTCGGTTAGTTTTTCTGGGTTCAATTTAAAATGGGAAGGGAAAATGAACTTGGCCAGTGATGCAAAGGATCCTAGGTGGAACAGAAATAACTAGAACTTTAAAAAAGTTGGAAACCTCTGGAAAATGCTCTGGTGGTCTGAATTTCTTTATTTTGCTATATGAAAACCTTGGCCTGATACTCATTATGTTACTTTAAAGAAATGTATTTTTAAGTCTTCTGTTGTCTTCTTACCATGTTTGTAGTATTTGCTGACTACCAAGCTTACATATACTCTCAACTAACATTAACTTTTTGTTTTGTTAAGAGCTTCACCAGCTATCTGTATTAAATGCTGTGGTCTTAACTTTTGAGCTGAGTGTTAAGCAAAGAACTATCTACAAGTCTCTTTTTTTATGCTATTCCTCCCTTCCTTGGGATTTATTTGCTATAAAACCTGTTAAAAAGAAGGAAAAATGTGAATTGCTTGTGCCATTTAGCATTTAGGACTAATCTAAGTTATCTTTGGAAAATGCCATAAATCCAGTATTTTCTTACAAAAAACAAACGTGTCACTACGGCAGAAGGTACTACTCTAAGAATTTTTTGGGTAATGAGGCCTGCAAAACATACAGATTCAGCCAACATTATTCTGAGGTTGAGAAGTCACCCATGCACTGTGTGGGAAATACAACTTCTTCAGACCAGCCAGTGATTACTGAAACCTGGATGAACAGGGCTGGAAGGCAGGCAGGCAGGAAGCATAGGTACCGCTAAAGGAGTGTTGTAGGAAGGAGAAGGGGAGAATTAGGTGTGTAGAAAGGGTGCAGGAGGAAAAAAGTATGTGTGTGTAGATGAATTTGGGTGTTCTGGTGCTCCAGGATATTTGAGAACTTTGTCTTGAACCACTGAAAGGTGAAATAACATCAAGAACTTCTAAAAGTGTCTGGGCTGTATGCTTTTTCTAAACCAGGAGGACAAATTTTCTAGAATTATAAAAAAAGGAAAAAACAAGTTGTTTGGCAGGTGGTTGGTATGATGGCAGACAGTGTATTAACTACAAGTATTACAAAAGGTACTTGGAAATTTGGTTTTGCCAGAAATAACAAGATGGAAATTGTTGGTATATTGCTCCAAATTAATTGCATTTTCCTTTTGTATACTTTTTTTCCCCCCAGAAGAAAAGCTACAAAATGAAAAAGTTTCAAAAGAAATGAATGAATTTATCAACAAAGAACAAAATAGTAACTCAGCATCACAGGAGGCAAAAGAAATTGAAGCAGATACGGTTCATGAAAAGAAAAGATCTCCAAATGCAATCATACTTGATGCAGAACTCAAAAAAGAGGGTAAAGAGAGGATAGGAAGGAGTGGGTCAAGAAGCTCTAGCAGTGGTAGCACTAGCAGCAATAGCAGAAGCAGTAGCAGCAGCAGCACTGTATCTAGTTCATCCTATAGCACTAGCTCAGGTAGTAGTCGCAGCTCTTCACGTTCTTCCTCTCCTAAAAGGAAGAAGAGACACAGTCGCAGTAGGACACCTTCACATAAAGTTAGGCGCAGTAGAAGCAGGAGTTACTCCCACAGAAACAGGAGAGAGAGGAGTAGGAGCAGGGAGAAAATGAGGGAAAGGAGACGATCTAGTAGAAATCACAGTGCTGAAAGAGGGGAGAGGCGAAGAAACCGGAGTCCTTCGAGAGAGAGAAGCTGGGATAGACGTAGAAGTAGCAGCCGTTCAAGAGACAGGCGAGCTAACCGTGCAAGCCGCAGCAGAAGCAGGGATAGACGTAAAACTGAAGACCAGCGTAGAAGCCCTACTGGAAATAGGCACAAACATAAAAGTGAGGGTAAAGATCAAGAAAGGAAGAAGGAGCAGGGTGGAGGTGTAGATAAAGACAGAAAAAAGAACAGAGAAAGGGAGAGAGATCAGGAAAAAAGAAAAGATAAGCCCAAAAAAGAGGAAAAAGAAAGTAAAGCTGGCAATCATGATGACAGTAGATTAAAGAGAAAAAGAGACAGCGAAAGAACTTTCTCTCGCAGTGATTCCATATGTGTGAAAATAATAAGACAGGATTCCAGACAAGAAAGCAAAAAAATTTCTACCAAAGATAGCAAAAAACGGTCAGGCTCCGAATCTAGTGCAAGGAGTAGTTCTGAATCACCAGGAAGCAGTAAAGAAAAGAAGGCTAAGAAATCGAAGCATATTCGGTCATGCTCCATGGAGAAATCTCAAAGGTCTGGTAAGAAGGCAAGCCGCAAACACAAGTCTAAGTCACGATCAAGGTAGTATACTTTTTAAGTATTTTGTCTGACTTTTTTTTATTTTTTGATATTCGTCTTCATGTGTACGGCATATGAACTTTTTTTAATAAAGTATGGTATTTATTAAATTTTTTGTCTTAGGCAAAAGTAACTTTGGAAGAATCTTTAAAAACTATTAATTACTAAGCCTAAAGTGTGTGTGGGTTTGGGGGTCTTCTGTTTTTTCCAATTAACTTTTTGCCCCCTTTTCCTTTATTTTTCAGATCAATGACTCCTCTTCGTCGTAAACGCTGAGGAATTTATGGCACCAGTGCTATGACATTTAAAAATTCCATGAGTTATAAAAGGCTTGTCTCATTATAGAGGCACATTGTGGCTATGTAGGTGAAACCAGAATCCTTTTTTTATCTGTAAATAGGTGTATTTTTTCCAAATGCTGCTCAGAATTAAATACCTAATAGGATTTCTTTGTATTACATTTTTTCAAGAACGGTAGTGCTTATTAAGAATATAAAACAGGCCATTCTCTTTCAGCTGTAATGTTCTTAAAATTACTATTGAATGTACTGTGATGTCAATAAAGCTCTTTAGTTCATTTTTTTTGTTTAAAATTCTTGCACCTGAATTTTGTGTTAAATTGTAGAAAGTACTTTTTAAAAAACAAAAAAAAGAAAAAGGCAGCTTTTTTTGGTATAACAAATTTTTAAAAGTACTTGAAAAAGATTTTAACGTAAAACACTTGTCAAAATATGTAATCTGTGAACACGATGAGAGTAAGTGAGGGGGGTGTGTGGAAGAACAAAGCAAAGACATCTTACTTTTTCTTTAGATATGTGTAATAGATTTTTAATAACCTTTTTATTTGGACTAGCAAGTAATACATGCTGTGTGTGTAAAATATGGGTCACTGTAATACAAGCTATACTTAAACAGACTGAACCCCATTAGGAATATGTGCAACTAACTGATCTTGTGTGACAGTGTTAAGCTCTGGAACTATATTCCTCACCCACTTTTAAGAGAGAACTTTCTGGATGTTCAGGGATATTACAGGAACAAGACTTAATATTTTAGATGTTTTCATGGAATATACTTATAAATGGCACTCAGTACACGTATGAAAACTGACAATAGGTTAACTTTACATTTTGACACATGCATTAAATGTGTAGTAAACATTAAAGCTGGGGTTTTTTGTTAGTGTTATGAGAATTGTGATTCCTGTAAAGCTAGTAACACTGATAAGACAGCAATGTAACAAAATTTTTCTTTTTAATATCACCATAAAGTGGAAGAGGTCACTGATAACCTCATTCTTCTGGAAATGAACTATTGCTGTTAGTAACAAGAGTGTGAAATAATACTAGTTAAAAAACAACAACAAAACAATAGTACACAACTCAACAAAACAATAGTACACAACTCTAGGCCTGTGACTGTAACAGAGGAACAATAATTCAGGCAAAGATTGGAGATCTGTGCCTAGGAGGTCTGGTATGATACCAGCTGTGAAAAAGGTAAAAGGCTTAACATCAGAGTAAGATCTGTTTGATGGCTGTATCTTCTAAGAAAAAAATGTACTAGTACAGGCAACTTGCAGAGAATGTCTTCATGAACAGATTAATCCATTTAACTAAAATTAGAATTCATATATGCAGCATTTTTGCCAGTGTAATTTTTTTCCCGCTCATAAATTAGATGCAGAAGTAAACTGCTTCCATGCAAAGAATCGCATTTTAAACTGTATGTTTATTAAGCAAGCTAATGGCTGGTGAATACATGCATGTTTATCAAAGCAGTGTTACAGATAACTAATTAGTTAATCAGTTACAAATAACATAACCGCCCCCCCAGGTAAGTCCTTACACAGAGTAAGCAGTCATACCTGTGAGCAAAATAAGGCATAATTTGCAACATATATAAATAACAATGTATTGAACCAATCTCAGTACACTATTGGCTCTTGGTAAAGTGAGGAATTTTTTGAAAAACAGTAGCAGAAGAGTTCAGCTGTCTTAGAGGGATGACTTTTGAGGGAAAGAAAGTAGAACTAAGTTTAAGAAAAGCTATTGAGGAATACAGTTTCCATGATGCATTTAATTTGATTTTTCAGTTCAGATTTTATATTCTCTGTCTAATAATAACAAAAGATTGTGTATGAAAAGCTTTATATACTCTGCCAACAACTGGAATTCTGTCACTTCCTGTAAATATGAAAATTATTTTTTTGACACAAATGCACTTATATGGGTAGTGGCTGTATGCCAATAAAAAGAGCATACGATCTCTGTATTTAACTGTTTCAGAAATCTTACTAAACAGTATACTCAGCACACCAATAATTAAAAGTGTATCGGTACCATGTCAGCTTCACATACATTAGACTTCCTTGTGTTTTAGTAACTACCTTATGAATGGTAAAGGCTGAAGTAACATCCAGTCTTTAATTCCATACATCGGAAGTAATCTTAAATTAAAACATGCAAATATATACAGAAATGGGAATGTATCATTTTGGAAAAGTCTAAACTGGGTTGTTGCTCTATTTTACATTTTAAAATAAACTGCAAAAATATTTCAGTGCACTGTAGGAGAGCAAGGCATACAATTTTGAATGTCATGCAGCAACATGACGTTCAGAGGCAGTTCCCTTGAAAATTTTTAATAAATAAGGGATGGTGTGGAATCAAGTGAAAAATGTTTTCCATGGAAATAGTTTTGAAGATGAATACAACAAAACCACTGTGAATATGTACCCCAAGGTACCTGTTAACGCTATCTAAGAACAGGAGCTGGCTGTAGCCATGGATAGGCCAAAAAAGAGTGGTTGAATAAAATATTCTAACTTTAAAGATTGAACAGCGACATACTTTTTGAAATATGGCATAATAACTGTTGGGTTTTTTTAAAATATCTGTTGTTACTTGTGCCTTTGAGGCCCTGTCTTGTGGGAGAGGTTAGAGCCTAGGCTGCTGCTTTTAACTGTTGTTATCCTAAAGTCTGTGTTCAGTAATAGAAAAATGAAATAGCAACCTCTAGTTTAAAACCAGCTTATCCTGTTAAGAAAAATACTTGCCAGTGTGCATGTATTTGTCACTAAATTTTTAAAAGTCACAAATGTAAAAGCAATGGCAACATAAGGATTGGCTCGCTTTCTCCAGATTTTGTGTTTGCTTTGCTAAATAAATGAAAAGTAATAGATGAATTTGCATAAGTAATATGCAGAAGCACACTTTGAAGGAAGGCTTAGTTTTGTGTCTTAAGGAGACCATGTGTCTTAGCATAAAGGATTTCTTTGAGCCGTGTTTTTTCAGTAGCTCTGAGGTGTTATTAATGACTCCTAAGTCCACTGCACTATGAGATTTACTGGATGGGAAGTAGGTAAGCAGAGAAGCAGTGTGCGCAGACACAAGCAGGTTTGCTGAACATTTAATTGCTGCCGAGACAAGCTTTGAGACCTTTCAGTAGTCCTTATTTAGCTTTTATTAAAAAAAAAAAAATTCAAACTTTTAACTACTTAGGTGAATTACACCGTATTTGCAGGAGACTTGTAAATGGGCAGTTTTGAAGCAGTGAGGGTTGTAGCACCAAGCAAGGTCAGTTAATAAAATAGACTGGCAGTGGATAGAAGAGTGAGTCAAACCGTGACAGGTTATACTGCTGCAACCCTCCTGCTGCCTTGAGCGTGTTCTTGCCCCCGGCTTTGTGCAGGCTGTGCCTCCCGCCTGTGGATACCAGCATCTGCATGGCCGGGCAGGGAACCCAGCTGCTGCAATCATCTGCCCAGAAAGCATGGGTGTGCTGCCAGCTGCTGCTGCCAGGGCCCGCCCAGCCTTGCTCCGCACTGCTGCCAGCCAGCCAGCTTTGGTTTTCATGGCGCTTTCTCATGAGACCTGCGGCTCAATGAAATGCCAGAAGATGGTTCTTTTAAAAAGCTGGCTTAATTCTTTACCATTCAAGCACGGATCTGAAAATGCTGAAGCCCGCCAAGGGGAAAGAGGAGGGGAGGAGAAGAGCTCCCTGTGTCAGCTCTGAGCCACTGGAGCTGCTTGCCGCGGCGTAGGGGATCAAGTCCTTCGGCCGAGCCTCAGCTGGGGGCCCTGGGCAGCAGTGCCTGGGGCCCCTCCCCCGGGGGAGCGGGGACGGCAGCCTTGTCCCTGCCGGGCCACAGCCCGGCCTTCGCCTGCTGACCGTGACAGGGCAGCAGCCGCATCAGCCCAGCTTGGACGGGTTCCCAAGAGGAAGCACTTGGGAGTTTGCCTGTAGCCTGGCCGTCTCGGGGCCCCCAAACGCTCTGGTCCACCCAGCGCTGGCTGCCGCGCCCCTCCCGGCCCCCCCTCCCCCGGAC
>JAVJGI010000062.1:281340-300376 GCA_035590275.1 Ibycter americanus
GGCCGCGGGGTGTGCGTGTGCCCCCTAGCGGCTCATGCCGCGCACACCCAGCGTGCCGCGCTGCGTTCCGCGTTTCCACACGCCGGGAAGCAGGAACGCGAGCCCAGCGTCCGTAACGGCGCGCGGGGGTGCCTGCGCGCAGCGTGCGGTCGGAGTCGGCGCTGCGGTGAAATTCCCACTCACTGAAACATTTCAACTACACAAAAAGTTCCTTTTCATTCAGGCTCAGAAAAATGTCGCCATATGTAATCTGAAAAGCATTGGAGTGGTGCACTAGCACCTGCTCTTTTATCTAATCCCTGTGCACTCCCTAAGTACGATGGCGAGCAAATGCATAAAGGTTTGCATGGTTATTATCACTGTTCTAGAGCGGCTTTGTTAAACTCATTTTTTTGCCTGTGAGCTCTCGTTAAGGTGATGTTTTCTAGTCGGTTGCCTTTCTTTTATTTATGCAGGTGACCATGCTGATCTGTCTTTTCAGACAGGCCTGAGAGGTACCCTTCAGGACTACAGCTGGAAAATACAGCAGAAATCCAGTAGTACTCTGCCTGTCTCTCTGCCTGAAATGAAAAGCAGCATGTAAGTATTGTATCTAAAATAATCTTGCATAACAAGGACTATCATTTTCTGTAACAGTTTAATTTTACTTTGTGACAGTGTCACATGAAGTCATTTGTTAAGTTTCACAAAAGTTTAAATGTTTGATGTGGCTTATTTTTGTTTTGTTAATTGCCAACTTAAAAATTAGAAGTATGCGGCCATCTGTTTTGGAAGATGTGTTACACAAACAGTGTGTAAAATCTTTGTTACTAATCAAGTATAACTGAAGTCTCTAAAGGAACATGAGTCTTACTCTTTTTTTCGTTTTCTGATGCAGAATTTGTTTTTCCCATATTTCAGCTGACATGAAATAGCGGTATTAATTTCATGAAATTCAGGTTTCATTTTTTTAGGCTCACTGTGAAGAGACTTTTCTGCACTTCACAATCATCAGTGGATTCAAAGGAAATGAAAAAATTCCAGCACCTCGCACATAAGTGGTGGGATGAAGAAGGAGAATATTCAGCTCTTCACTCTATGAATGATATCAGAGTGCCATTTATTAGGTATGGTTTTGAAGACAGGTATTTTTTATATGTACTATTTCTGCATAACCTCAGAAAACATTGTAAAAGAAAAGCAATTACCAGTACTTAAGATAACTGCATATTACATCTACTGAACCACCTTGTGTGTTTGCCCTTAATCACATCCCTTTTCTCTCAGAGATACTCTGTTGAACACTAGTAGTAATTATGATCTGGGAAACCCACTTTCTGGAGTAAAGATTCTTGATGTTGGCTGTGGTGGTGGACTGCTAAGTGAGGTAAGAAACAGTGTGCTCTGGTTTCTCTTGTTAAAAAGCATGCAAAGTATTTGAATTGTTTTACTATGGCATTGCTTGATTTCTAATCCTCCAAGGAGGAGCTTTTCTCTTCTATGATACATTAGTTGCTGAATGTTTTGGAGTGCAGTGCGTTCTGCAAGCCCCATAGAATATTTTGTTAGCGTAGTGGTGGTGGTTTACAGAAAAGGAGGGAGCTAGTAATGAGAAATACTGAAATTCTGAGGTTCATCAGAAAAATAAAATTTCAAACATTGTAAAGAAATAGAGAGGGGAAGAATGATGGAAAAATCTGTGAGTATTCCTCTGGGCAGTCATGGTATGACATTTTCTTTTTTCATTTTTTTTTGACTTCCGAGACTAGGCACAAATGCTTTAATCATGACAGTCCTTGTTGCCAAAGAACTATTTTCTATTATAAACTTGTTCTTACATGTTAATTTCTTTGAATTGCTTATCTTAATTTTTTATATTGGGGGCGGGGCAAATTTTTGCCTTTGCTTTGGCCACTAGGAAAAAGCATGGAATAATGTCAAACACCTGAGGCATGCCTCCCCCCTGTCAGGAGAGATTCTCCAGGTACAGGGGCTGATGTTACAGCTGCATCCTGAGGAGTCTGCACAAACTTGTGACTGAGAAGTAACTGTTTGTGGTGGAACTCATTGCCCTCACAGGCTCTGAGCAGTGCTGTATCCTATCAGTAGACCAGGGATGGTTTGTGAATTTAGGATTGCAGATCTGGCTGAGTTACCCTGGGAACTTCATCAGCACCTGAAGCTAGGCGTTACAAAGGGACCTGAATCTCTCCCTGTGTTCTCTTTTGTGTGTGTGGTCTTTTATTCTGAGCAAGATCCTGTAGCCTTGTGAGAGCCCACTCTCTGACAAGGCTGGCGTGAAACTGGTGTGCTGCGTCACCTTCTCAGGCTGAACAACCGGTGAATTTCAGGTTGGAATAACATACATGTGGTCATGTTCTGCAGCCTGTTTCAGTTTCAAAAGAGGTGATGGGTGGGGTGTTAACCTATGAGTAAGAAGACACTGGAGAAACCTGAGTGACAGCCAAGCCTGATGCTATCCTAGTAAACATCAGTGTTTAGTTCTCAGCAGTGAGAAAGTCCCAGAGATAATAATATATTAAGTAACCATTAAAAAGATATGAGGATTTACCATTACAGGTGGATGTTAAAGAAAGTAATGACAGTAATTAAATATGGCATTGTTTTCCCCCCGTAAAGTGCTGTGTTGATTTTCCCCCTTTGTTTTTCCTCTATCAGAGGGTAACAGTGGAGGAAATCTTTATTTGATGTAACAAAATAGATTCAGAACAATTTATTCTAAAAGGCAATTTAAATGTGTATATTCCAGTCTTTGATTTTCTAAGCAAATTACACCAACTCCTCTAAATCGAAGGCTTTTCTTGCTTTAATAAACATTTTAAAAAAACCTGCTGGATCAGAGCTCATAGTTTACTGTTGTTTGTCTTGTTCGCCGATGGATGTTTTCTGCATCATGTATATAACATTGCAAAGTTGCAGATGCCTTTAAGTAAATTGTTTTCATGCAGAGAATAAATTATACTCTGTATTATTAGCCTTTAGGTAGACTGGGAGCTTCAGTTACTGGAATTGATCCTCTGGAGGACAACATTAGAACAGCAGATCAGCACAAGTCATTTGATCCGGTCCTGGCCAAGAGAATACAGTACAAGTTCAGTTCACTGGAGGAGATTGTGGAAGAGTCTATGGAAACCTTTGATGTAATTGTAGCTTCTGAAGTAGTGGAGCATGTGGCTGACCTTGAAATGTTTATCAAGTGTTGTTCTCAGGTGTTAAAGGTAAGAGAGCTTTTGCTGTCATTATTTGGAATATTTATTCTCTTTTTTTGTTAAGGCTTTCATTTGAAGGAATGTGAAAACACCTACGTCTGCATTCATTTCTCGACCTTGAAGTCTGAACCATGCTTTGGTGGTGCCTTCCATTCTCTTGCATGATGCAAGTACATCTTCCCAACTTCAATAACTGAAGTTAGAGGAAGTTTATTTCTCCAACCCTGCCTTAGAAGAGTGTTAATGGCATTACCTAGTATTGCAGTGTTGCTTTGCATCAAGACCTTAGGAAATCTGGTTGTCTGATTCACCCAGGTGAGAGAAAACATGGCAGTGCTGCTGCTGGTGGACGGCTGTGGCTCAGACTGCATTGAAACTGACTGTAGCGATGTTTCTGACTCAAAAGGTTCTATTGCAGCTCTAGCATCACATCAGATGTGCTCCTGGATTCCTTTTAAAGGGTCATAGTTATGCTTGGAGATGATAAAATGTTGTTTATTCCTCTTGGTATTACTTCATTTGTAAAGAAGGATGGTAGGCCCAGTATACAAGCAGCAGCTTTCCATTAATCTCTTGATTTATCTTTGTGCTCATCAGAAGGAATGTAGGTTATTTGAATGGAATGCTTAACTAATTTTCAGCCTGCTGGGGACATAGAAATTATTCTTTATTTCTACCGAACAGGCTCTTAAGTACTTAGAATTCATTTCTGGCTTTGTTTTTTGACCCTGTAATGATTAAAACAAGCATGGCATTCAGCAGTCTCAAAAGTTAGGCAGTATTGCACATTTTACTTTGGTTTTAATTAAAAAAGTATTTCTTTTTACAACAGATACACCTTAGTACTTTTTATTTATCCATTTTCTGGGCAATGTTACATTATAAACGACTTTTGTTAGATGTTTTTGGGCAAGGAAATGGTGTTCAGACTGCCCAAGACCTTGATTATGTTGACTTTTTGAGGACTACTGAGTCATACTGATAGAGCATTATATTCTTTATTGTATTTAAATTGTATACTTGTAAATACCTATCCTGGGATGAAATTAGTTCTTACTCTTGCAACATGTAGACAGGCAAATTATGTGTTTTAGTGTGATGAAATATACAGGTTTTTTAAAAAATAAATATTCTTCTAACTGAACATTTTCATCTTTTAATTAGCCTGAAGGTTCTTTATTCATTACTACAATCAATAAAACACAGTTGTCCTATGTCCTGGGAATTGTGGTTGCAGAAAAAATAATGGGCATTGTACCAGAAGGAACACATGAATGGGAGAAGTTTGTTCCCCCCGAAGAGCTGGAGCACCTCCTGGAATTGAGTAAGTGCCAGGTCAGGCCAGATGGTGGGAATGCAGAGTTATCCAAATGGTCCCTGTACAAATGGCGGAGGGGATAAGCTAGGTGGGTGAGTTCTAGCAACAACACACAGCTTTTCCTGTGTGAGTTACCCATCATATATTACGAGTATCATTTCTGGCTTAAAGACAGTACTGCTCACTAGATTTTGCATAAAATAAATCAAGTGGAATCCAAAGAATGCAGAGATTATTCAGACAAAATCACTGTTACAGCTGCCCTCCGTTTGACAGCCTAAATGAAAATTCCAAGGTTTTCCATCCTGTTTGGGGACAGAATGTATGCTCTGAATGAGGTTCATACACAGTAGGTCAGGTTTGAGAAAATAACTGTATTGGCACTCCAGAGCTGCACTTCTGCCGCTGCATTGTTTGTCATCTTTCCCTTGGGAGAAGATGTTTTTATTTTTGGTTGCTGCTCCATGTTCTTTATTCATATTATGTTACTAAAAGATTTCTTTAAAAATGTGAAGATGAAACCTGCCACAAATTCATTAGTTCTTGAGAAACCATATGATACTGATTTGAAGAAATAATTAAATTGCCCTGGTTTGATTGCTTTTAAAATAGACAAAGCACTGAGCTGGGAAGAGTTGTGCCCGTTGTCCTCCTCCCATGCAGATGTTTTAGAACCCTCTCACTGAATATTTAACTTTGCTTTAGTTCACTGTAAAGAAGCTGAAGTATGAGTTGAGCTGTTCTCTTGGCAAGGTCTTTTCCTAACACTTTGCAGCGATGCTGTAAGGAACATGACTAATACCGGTTCGTGCTGGTGGTTCTTTCTGTTCCTCCTTCAAAAGGAGAAGCAGGTGCAGTGCAGTGATTTGTTTTGATAGGGCGTTTGTTTTCTGCCTTCTGTCATGTATCCTGCTGGGACACAGCAGAGCCATGCAGTGAACTGAGGGCTGCTCAGCAGGGTGTGCTCAATCACTCTTTACTTGCACTGAGTCCTTGATGGCATTCTTCTGCATCTTTCTTATATTTTTCCATTCCCAAGGGGAATCTGCAGAATCATTGCAAAGAAATGCTCAGATTCTGATTTTGAAGTGTGCGATGTCAATCTGAAGAATGTCTCCACCAACAGAAAATGTTACCAGTCACCCAAGTGTGATGTTGTGAGGCTGGAGTTTCTAGCATGCCACTTTGCAGTGACTCACCATTTAGTGTTAATGGTACGTGGCCTGGCACAGAGCTATTGCTGCTGCCAATAGCAGGACCTACTGTCACCAGTGATGCCTGTTGCCACTGCTTGTGGTGTCTGACAGAGGCTGGCTTGTGAAGCACTGCTCCGCAGCTCCAAGGAAGAAGCGTGTTTCAGACTTGCTGTTCTAAAGGGTTTGATGTTCCAGTGACTTAAAATATTTAAGAACATTGGTTGCTTTATGGCTTCTTTCTTTTATAGATGGCTTTTCAGTCAAGACTGTGAACGGGATGTTGTATAATCCCCTCTCAGGGTCGTGGAGCTGGATAGAAAGCACGAGCGTTAACTATGCATTGCACGCTGTGAAGTCTGGGGCTCAGGGACAGTCAAGCCAAACAGATGCCCTGTCAGAGATGGGAAGTGAACAGCACTCAGCCACAGCTGGCACTGCCATGTGACCATCTGCGATGTGTGGTGATGGACTGTCTCCAGGAACAGAAAAGAAGGTTTTACCCAGATGGACATAATAAAACCTTTTGTAACAACAAGCTTGCTGTTTGCATTAATAATGGTTATGCTATTTTAGGCCAAATATTTCAGGGCAGTCTCAGAAAAAACCAAGAGCCCATTATCTCAAGAATCTTTTAAGATTGAAATGAGCAAAGCTTTTAAAGAGTAAGTACTTTCATAAGAAAGTAGTTTCAGATTGTTGGACAGGGAAATGCAAATTACTGTGTCAGTAGCTTGGATGTGATGGCATGTGCAGTCCTACCAAGAAAACTCGGATCTCCATAGTATAATAGCTTGAATGTAGAATGACTTAAAAACCACAATGATGTATGGTAAATAAAATGCCTTAAGTATTTAAGTTACTCGACTCAGTTAAAATACATGCAACACTTAAGAACCACAAACACTTGTTTCCTGGCGTTTGCTGGCTTCATCCCATCTTTAGTAGCTATATATGCATTTGCCTCTGAAATCAGCCCATCTTAAGAGGTGCTCAACAAAATATGCTCTACCGGTTTTCTTCCCTGCAGGCCAATCTACCATTCTGAGTGGTTGGACTTGATCTTAAAGGTTGTTTCCAATCTAAACGATTCTATGATTCTATATTATGCCTTCTTCCTGAGAGGAGAGAGGAAAAAATAAAGAGAGCAGCAAACATTTTCTCTCGGGTCATGCTATTTCTACAGCTGCTGTGAGCTAATTGTGCAGTGGAAGAATAGTGTCCTAGACCAGAGTGCCTCAGCTGTCAGAAGCCTCATCACCATAAAGGCACTTGTATCTGTGCCTATTATTTCAACTTTCTCCCTCTGCCCAAATAAAGGGAGGTAAAGCTGCAGGTAAAATTTTACTAAGCAACCAGAGCTCTGTGCTAGAACAATGATACATTAGTAGTCTGTCCTAGATTGAAGTGCCATACCTGCTCAGTCTTAAAGTCCTAGTGCCAGGGGTAAGGAAAAGTGTTTATTTACAGTGAAAAAGAACTTTCTAAATGTCATGTCTGTTTCCTTCTGTCTCTTCTTTCAGCTTTATATATAGGTAGAGAGGTGGCCTGTCTGTGTTTGCAGGAATGAAAATTAAACTTTTTTTTTCTCTCTTTTTTTTTTTTTTTTTTCCTTTTTGTTGTGCATTTCTCTTGCTGTAGAGGTTTGGTGGGCTAAATTACTGTTTTACACATTTACATTCTTGCTGCTTTGCTGTATCTGTGTGTTGCCTTGGGATCCAAGTTCCATGATGGATTCGATGATGCCCAAAAGAATATAGTTAATTCGTAAGGGAAATAATAGTAATTAGTAGGTATTAAGACTAAAAAGTATTATCTAATGTGATCGTTTCCATGACAGTAAATTATGCTTTATAATATTTCTTTGGGCTGTTAGCTTGGCTTTGAGAAGAAAATGTCTTCATGCGAAGTGTTCAGTGATGGAGAAGCCACTATATCAATAAGTAAATTGTTCCAAAAGTTCATCAGTTGAAGCAGTCTGACAGATCCCAGCCAGTGATGTCTCAGTATCTTCATTTTTTAGGTTAAGGACCTCTCTATCCACTGTAGGTTTGAGTCAAGTCACCCCTTAATTTTCTCTCAGATAAATGGACAGAGATTGTCTCTACAGCTATTAACACCCCAGTGTAATGTTTTGTCCTGGTTTCAGCTGGGATACAGTTAATTTTCTTCTTAGTACCTAGTGCAGTGCTGTTTGTATAAAATGTTGTGGTAAACATCCTTTCTGAAGATGACAATGGAAATGGATGCAGCATTTCAGTAATGGCTTCACTAATGCTGTCTGCAGGGGGAATACATAATTCTCTTTCTGCCTGACGTTCTTCTGCATGGGAGTCTCTGCTCCATTGGTTGTGCATGCAATGTGGTGCATAGCGTTCAGGAGAGGAATGACACTGGGAAAAACGTGGAACCAGAGCAGATAATCAGCGGGTTTTGTTACTAACTGTGTTTGGGCATGTTAAACCATGAGGCTTGAATAAGTTCCCCTAACAAAGTTACCACCTTCAATCTTAAGTTATTACAACTGTATGACTGTTTGTTCCAAATTTTGCCAACAGTGAATTGAGAGAAACAGTATCTGAAAAGCACTGACACCTGGACAGATTCCTGGGATATTCCACTAGAAACATCCCCTCAGGGGCACAGTCCCCCCTTCACCTATGTTTTGATACCTGTCAAGTGAAATAAACCTAATGCAGACAAAACTGGGATAGAACAGCTGATTTTTGTTTGCTTTAAAAGCTCTAAATCCAGATATTTGTGTGACCAGCTGTTATCCTGGCTTTCTCATCCTTTCCTTTCTTCCTGCTTGCTTGTAGTTTTTCATTAAACTGTGAGCCGCCTGGGGAAGGGACTGGTTTTTTCACTACCATTTCTATTGTGCTTACCACAAAAAGCCTTTGATGCTGCTTGGGTTCTCTGCCCAGGCTCACAAGAGGGATCACGTACCTAATTAACAATGGCTGGCATTTAAGCAACAAGCACATGGTTGTCCAAGGATAGCCCTGCTTTTGACAAAAACCTTATCGCGAGCACCCGACCTTCTGCTCCTACACATGTATAGGAGCCCTGTCAATCTGGGAGAGTTTAGTGACTGATGTGAGGACTACTTGAGCAGGTCCTTTTACCCATTGCATATCTTCATATGTCCCGATGTGCTCTGTCCTCAAGTCTCTAGCCCTCAGTTTTCCTTTTCTGGTGAAGTATCCTACTATTCTGGCTGTATTTCATCCCTCTGCTTAAAACAACCTCCTTTCAAGCTAGAAAGTAAATGATTGCACTAGAGATAATTATAGTGAGATAATAAACACTGCAAGAATATCCTACACCTTGTTTTTTAGATGTTGGTTTTCTTTTTTAAAGCCTTGCATTATTCATAAATGTGCATCTGTGGCACAGTGTAATCAAATTCAGTATGGTGCGCTGAATACATATTACGTATTCATGCTGCAGGAACTTAAAATCTGTGCATAGGAAACCAGTCCAGACTTCACACTTTTCTTAGCCCAGTTGCTGTGGAAATTTAATAGGTGCTAGTGAAATGGACAGAATTTAAGTCAAATAAATTTGCATATCTTTTGGCTTTCCTGTTGCAGCTTGTTCTTGAGTATGGAGCCATAGCTTTGATGCTTACAGGAACAGTGGTGGTAGGAGGTAAGAAAAGTGATGTTACAGCACCAGGCATGCACCTGGGACTAGGGGTGAGGCAAGAGATTATTCTTGCCTTGAGATTGGGAAAAAGTGATATTTGAGGCTTGCTCTTTTTCAGCCTGTTTGTTTATGGTTGTAGACCCTTGACTCTCCTGTTCCCAGCCATTTGTTTCTGCAACACAACAAATCAGAGCGAGGAGCTGATCTGGCAAAAAAAGCCCCACAGAGCAAATGATGGTGTTCTGGGTGGTCTCAGCTGTTCAGCTCTGTTGTGGCTCATTGTGTTGTCTCATCTCCCCTCTATAGCTCCACATGGTCCCAGTCCCAGCCCTTTGCTGAGACTGATGCTTGTCCAAGTTACGAATATTTTTTTTTTCCCCTTCTTTCTCCATGGGATGCTGCTGGTGGTTGTGCCATTCAGGGAGATGAATCTTCCCACTGTGGAGGACTAGATAAGCAGTGGGAGCACATGGCCAGGGAGAAGGTGGGGCAGAACAGTCCCTTGAGCGGCAGAAGGCTTTTAGGTTGGCTCATCCTGTTGTGGAACAGCACTTTCAGATAATAATTGAAACATTAATTATACTCAAGCCCAATTTGAGTAGTATGAGAACCTCAGTGGAGATTTGCATGTAATCTCCTTTTTAAGTAAAACCAGAACTTGGTATTTCCAGGATGTCCTGTTACACTATCTCATTGCCCATTGTTCCTTGATCATCCAGTGACATTTCATGGCTGTTTTTGAAGGACTTTAAAACTATTTTACTTAGGTTTCCACAAACACCCTGTGTCAGGTTCTTAAGGAATTGAAAAAACAGAGGGAGAAAGTAGTGGGAAAGGAAACGTGTAGTGACTGTGAGCAGATACAAGGATAAAGACTATCTTGTAGAAAGTTTTTCTGAAAATGGCTTCTCGATTGTTGAAATCTCAGCTTTAATTAAAAAAAAGCAGCTTATTTTCCACACACTTTTAAGAAATGCTTGAAAGGAATAATTGCATGCAGTCTGGTGGTTCTGAAGTCAAAAGGCTCAGCTTCTGTAATTAGCCAGCCTTATGAAGCAGACTGGGGGATGAAAAGTGGGACTGATCATGAGTCATCATGTGGCTGTTGATACTGTAGTTGCAGGGATTAGAGAGGCACCCAGGAGTACCTTGCAATGGGAGACAGCATTGAAAAGCCAGAAATTGTAGAAGGAAGAAGAGTGATGCCTGGAAGATAAATATGATTCTGATAGAGACAAGAAATGTGAAGCAAAGGCATAGAGGAGCAATTGCATTCAAGCGTGCCTTTGAAGAGGAAGTACTGATGGTTGGGAGAGTGGCTCTGTGTCAGACTGAAGTGTAACAGTTCAGGTATTCACAGCCTCCCACTTGCTTTTGCATGTTAGCCTCAGTGCCTCATTCCAAACACCTACACCCTCGCTGAATTCCTGGGAAGGAAAGGTGGGCTCCTCTCACTTCAAACTGAATATTGGTTTGCTTAATTACTAAGTTGCTGCCAGCTCCCTCATTCATGGTGCTCCCCATGTTTGTGTAGAGGATCTCATACCCTGCTGCATGCAGATGTATTCCCACTGTACTTCTTTGCATTTAATTCCCTTTTATCAGGAGCATAAGCTAGAGCAAAACTTCTTCACTATCTATCTCAAGATGCCCACAGGTACAAACAACTTGTATCCTAAAACTGCAACACGGTTGACCTGAGTCAGCATTTCTTTAATAAAATTACTAACATTATCTTGTTAAAGGGAAAAATGCAGAACCCCAAATGCATAGTTTCTCTTCCCCATCACTCCCCCTTTGAAGTCCTCGAACTGCTGGCAGCACTGCTTCTCCCTTACTGCCTCTGCTGGGCTTTGCTGAGCCTGTGAGGGAGTATCACCCTTCAGTACCTCTACAGTGGAGTTTGTGGTTTATTTAGTTCTGTGTTGTCTCAGAATAAATTTCTTTTTCCAGCTCAGGGTGAATTTTGTTGCATTGTCTCCTACTTCATGATGAGTGACCAAACAATAGTTCTTTTTATGTAATGCACTGTCTTGCCATCATAACTACAGCCTCTCCCCAGCCCCTTCACCAATGGAAAGCAGAACACTGCTTTTAGAACCCTTTCAAAATAATTTGATTCTGCTTAGACTGAACAGTACTATAAATTTGAATAAAAATAACATTATTTTCAGATGATGTTTTTATGATAAAAATCAGCCTGTGTTTCCCCTGGTTCCTCCAGCTTATAGGACAAAATTCTACTAATTTAAAGTTTGTGCTAACAGTAGATTTTATTTGTATTGACACACATCTCATTGAAGCAATATAAAATGATGTCATGTTTTGTTCTAGCCAAAAGGGCTGGCATATCACCTAGGCTGTAAAATCACCTGACATGTCTTGACTTACACATGCATTAATTGCACAGACACCTCCCAGTGCATTAGGAGTTCAGGATATATAGTTTGATCTGCATTTTATTGTGCTTTTATTCCCTCATGGAGTCACTCCAGCAATATAATCAATATTCACTTTTTCTAAAATACAATTTTTTTTTCTGCTTAAAAGGGTTGTGAAGACCATTAGTGTTCCATTAATAAATCTGAAACCTCTGTTGCATCCTCATGAGATGTGTTAACTTAAAAAAAACAGCAACCCTGAAACAACTTGGAGATTGAACTGCTAATATTGCCTTGTACAGTAGTTGTATTATAAGAAGACTTAGGAAAAGATGTGGTGTTTATTTTCCTGAATTAGAAGAAGCACCTACAACCTGAAGACATACCAAAAGGAAAGTAAACAAAGCATACAATAAAAAGGAGACCTCAGAAGAATGCATCCAACCTGAATAAATAACCATCAAAGTTAGCAGATGTAGTTTGAATGTCCTCTGATGAAGCATAGCCCCAGCACTGAAACTTGGGGTTTAATTCCCAGCTTTGCCTTCCAGCTGTTGCAGAAGTGGCAGCTCAGTGCCTTACCTCCCTTGATCCACCTTGAAGTTACGCTTTACAAAACTAACAGGACCTCACTACCCCAGAGCCCTGGGGGATCTGCCCTTCAAGGGTGCTCCCTGCCCCACTCCCCAGCTGTAACTGAGGAGGTCCTGACCTGGATGGGCACATCTCCAGTCACCAAGTGCCTGCCATTGCCACAGGAACACAGCATTGTGTCTCTGCCACACCCAGGAATGTCAAAAACCAGTAAACCCTGATGCTGGTCTTTCTAAACAAAGAAGTACCAGATTTCCTTTTAGTGTCAGAGAGGCATCCTCCTGTTCATTACCCCCCTCATCACTCCTCCCAATCCTAATGGTGAGACCATCTAACTTCTAGAGAGTGCAAAGCTTTTGAACCACTGAGGTGGTTCCCTGATGATGGGCTTGCCCAGAGGCCTCTGCTGTGCAGCCAGAAAAAAAGACCCTCTGAATTTTGAATCACCAGAAGAGTGTAGCTGCACTACCAAACTATCAAGCTGCAACAAGGCTTTCCCACACAAGGTTCCAAAAGTTCACCTACTGTCCATGCTGTTTCTCCATCCTCTTCAGGCCAGTCCACCCTGCTTCTTGCCTCTGCTGCATCTGGGTTCCTGGCTTCTCCTCCAACCAGCCTCTCTTCATCTGGGCCCCCCTCTTCTCTCAGTTTCTCCTGGGGCCTCTCCCCACCTCTCTTACATCCCCAGGCTCTTCTTCATCTAGTCTCCTCTCTCTTCACCCAGTGCTCTTCCACTGGTGCTATTTAGCTACTTAGCCCAAACAAGCCACAGCAGTACATTATCCACATCAGCCAACCGACCATCCCAGAAGCAATCCCACAACTGTATATTATCAATGTTAATTAACCCTCTACAATTCCTCTACAGAAAAGCATTTCTCAGTGCACCATAGTAAGAAAAGTCCTGCCGAAGCTGCCAACAAAAGATGTCTGCTAAGGAGAAATGCATGTGTGGATGATGAGATCTGGCTCACCCTGCATGTCAGCATGGTTGCTGACAAAGTACTCTGGAAACACCTTGTTTTTTCCTTCTCCAGAGGAAGCGTGAGACCCTAGATGAACCTAGACGCCAAAGTTTCTGAAGGTGTAGTTAGATGAGATGATGTCCCATGAATGGATGAGAAAGGGAATAAGCTACCTGGGCTCAAGGACTTCATGGCAGGTAATGGAAGAAGCTTCAAATGGCCTGTCTAGGCAGGACAGCATTCCCATGCATGTCATGCAGCATCTCTCCCTTATTGAATCCTACCTGCAGGTAAGAAAAAAAGCTTCTGTCTACAGGACTACTTGACAAGCACCTTTTTCCAGAATCCAATTTCCAATAAACCAAAATCCTGCTGTCAGCTATGGTGTTCAACAGTTCGTCTTCTCAGAGGATGCAGGCAGCAGGCCATCAGCTCTGCCGCTGTCTTTCCCCTCCCTCTTTATTTCCAGAGCTCTAGGGAGATGAAAGCACAGCCTCGGCCTCAGGGATACAGCCTCTGGTGGGATTCTCCTGCCACTGCCTTCAGCTGGGAGTTGATTTGCAGACAAGTGTGTCACACTGGAATGATCTCCTCTTCACATTTTGTGGTCCTATTTCCCTGGATTGACAGGGTTTGTACTCACTAATGGTACATTGCTCCATTCTGCAGGGTCTGCAGCAGCTAGCGCTTTTATCTGTCATTACCACCTTAGGCTAGTTGCTAGCTAATCTAGGATAGATGCATTAACTCATTTTCCCACAAAAAACAACACTTCTTACTTAACAGGGTAAAATCTGAAGACTGTATATAATCTTTTGAAAAGAGTAAATACAGTAAGGAGAGGAAATCTGCGTAAGGAAATTTGCAAAAACTTCATTCATCTCTATGATTAATCAAATATGAACTGAGATGCCAAGCATGTCACAGCAATATGTACTGCAAATCTTACTTCTTCTGTGGATGCTGTAAATGGGAGAGCACTTATAAACAGACGAAGCTGGGATTCACTGCACCAGGCTATGGCAAGCAATCTGTAACTGGTTCCCAAGACTGTTGTGCTTCTGGGAAAGTTTTACACGAAAGATCTGACTATAAAAGTGTGTAACTGCCCCCATGACATTATGAGAGTTGTTAGTTGTCCAAAAAGCTTGTAAAAATGTGTAATAAAATTAAAAAAAAAACCTGAAGAATTGTGAGACTGTAGGTCTGTCAACTGAGTAGCACACAGCTATACTCAGCTGCCAGCCTGAGTATTGCCACCTGCAGAAAGCAGGTTTCATGCAAAGCTTCCCCTCCCTCCTTCCACCCCCCCCACCCCCCACCCCCCCCACCCCCCCCCAAAAGCAAGGAGCCCTGAGTTATTTACACCATTTGGGACAGCCTCAGAGCATGTGTCACCTCAGAAAGTGGCTTTGTTTACCATAAAGTGCAAGGTAAACCCAGGGGAACTGCTGGAACTGCACTTAATGTGGACTTAAATATAGGTACTTATGTATAGCACAGAAGTAGTTTTGATTCTAGATGTTTTGCATTTCCTAAGTATTTGTATATTTGTATGTCATTAAAATTATTAACCTCTTTTCTAAATTCAAACCAAAACACAGCATGACTGTTTTGCAACTATACCTTGGCTATTTTTATCTGAATAATTAAAAAGACGTGTATATGAAACTCAAGCTGCCCAGAGAGATCATTAACGTTACAACAAAACCAATCCTGACAGCAGTCAGTGATTATTTCAGAAGGATCTTGGAGAGCCTGCCAGCGATGAAAAAGCCTTTTTTCACCCTCTCATAAACTCAGCCCTCACCATAAAACCCTATTAAACCACGTCTCTTGCAGACAAGGGCTCAGTAAGTTTGGGCTGTTTTGAAGAGAAGAAAAGCATTTCTGTAGCACTGTAGGATGCCCTGCCAGCACATGAAGGGAGAGCCCAGCCTGAGCAGGGGTGTCACTTTGGCTGGGGACAGGTGGTCACTGCATGGGCACAATGAGGTGCTTTCACTTCAGGCAGAGCAGCCTGTAAAAATGACCTGTATCCAATTAAAGGAGCTGTTAAAAGCTCTGTGCTGCCCAAACTCTGGCTGCTTGGAACAGAGGGAGGCAGTGAGTAGAAGCTATGGGTGATACCAGTACAGCAGATGAGTGGAAAATGGCTGGCCCCATTTCTTGTAGCCCCAGGGGAGATTTGGCAAGTGAAGCTCCACTGTTCAAACCCAGCTGGCAGCAGTACAAGAAAGAAGAACTTCGGGTGAAGCATTCTGCGTAAGTTCTGATTTTTAAGAAGCTTAGTGCTCAGCCAAAATACAGATGAGACAGCTTCTGCAGTGGGACTCCACAAAGACCCATTGCAACCACTGGGGTTCAGACTGTGATTTTGACATCTGCCGCCAGCTCTGCAGGCAGCCCACCATGCTAACCATAGGCTTTTTTTAAAAGGTGCAATGAACCCAAAGTCATTACAGAAAAAAATAATAGATTAACCTAATGAAGATCAAGAGTCTTTATACTGACATACAGAATCTAGTTACACTAATGATTTTATTAGTGCCTCTCTGCTCTCAAATCCATCTGCAGACTTCAGATGAAAAATTTGGCTTGCTATATAACAAAGTAGGCTTCAATTTGTGTTGACAAGAAAAATCTACTTATTTGATTCTGTTATTTTCTCTACCTTTAGGCAGCTGCACTAGAACAGACTACAGATAAAAGTACTTCAACATACATCAAGCAGAGCAAAACAAGATCTAGTATCTGAGGCATGACTGTTGCAGACTCTGCTGCACTCGGTATGTGTTTGCAGCCAGACAGGCATGTGGGTGTATGACTGTTAGCTGTTATTTTCCCCACTCAGAAAAATGTGGTAATTTAGCAAAGGTGCAGAGCTGGATTCCCATTTCCCGAGAGCAAGGTAGCTGTCAGTCCAGTGGGCACCACCTGTGACCTTTGAGGTGAAAGTGGGAACACCAGACCATATCTTAGGAACCAGTCAGAGATTGCAGCACCTGCGATTCACAGGAGCAGAAAGCAATACCCCCACCAGACAATGTGCCGCAGCTTGGGTTCCTGGGCGCTACTGCTGGCTAATAAGCCTCTCTAACACAAGCCATTGGCCACAGGCAACAGTGCTGCCTTGTGAGGCTATGCGCTTTCCCTGGAGGAATGGATGCTGCCACCTTCTACAGTCAGGGAAAAGGCAGAGATGCTCTTTGCTGTTTTGCCTGCAGATAAGCTTGGCTACCAGACTGCCCGGCCAACTGTACCTGCTGGCAAGAGACTTTGAAACCCCGAGGAAAAGAGGCTGGCAGATCACCACTAGCAAGTCAAGTGTGCGGGACAGGTACAGAACTTGTGTTTTTATCCATGTTCTTTATTTGCTGTTGTTAAACTCTGGCTGCTAGGATGTGACATTGGGACCTGCACCTTTTAAATGGTCAAGTCCGGTCAGTGCCATACAGGTCATAACCAACCTCTTAAAACCTGGTTTATAAGCAGGACAGAAAGGCTGCCAGGGTGTCTGTGGGGATCTGTATCCGACACACCATGAGGCACATGGGCTTTGCTGCTGAGGCTTCCTGTGCTGTGTCCTGGGAGGCATCACTGTGCGCTGGACCCTTGCAGCCTCCAAGCAACACTGCACCCGGAACAGGAGTAATAGAGCATAAGATCCTTCTCCAAAAGAAGGATGGCAGTGTCCTTGCTGAACAAATGTTAAACATCTGACTAGGATACTGCTCTAATACTCCTGGGGCAACTGGTTTGCCTTACAGTGTCCCTTGCATCTGTGTGGCATCTTAATGCCAGCAAAGGCACAAGCTGGACTAGCAAACACAGCATAAGCTTTCAGAGCATAAATTGCAGTAACGCTTCCTTCAAACCCCCAGGTTTACCTCCCTTGTCTGCGGCAGCACCGGGAGGTGAATGATTTACTCACTCCTCCCCTCTCTCCTCTCCCTCACAGGTCTTCCCCACTTGTGCTGACTACTGATTCAAAACATGGGTTTTAGGATTGCTCATTTGCCTCTGAAAGTCAAGCAGTGGCAGCAGCTGGGATGTGGATACCCAGGACCTTTCTCTGCCCTCACAGAAGCTTAGATCCCATCTGTAACTGGATCCCTCTTATCTGTAACAAAGCAGGCAGTTCCCTTGCAGTAGCAAAAGCTGAGACCAGCTACCAGGCTGTGATAGTCCAGATTTATTAGGCTGTCTGCCACTTGACACAAATCTTCAGCCTGAGATTTGCAGGTGCTGTAGCAGAGAGAAAGCACTTTTCTTCTCTGTCTCTTCGTTGCCCTGTCAAGGAATTTAACAAAACTTCATGCTGCAAATGATCAGCTGTGGCATAAAGCAGCCGCTGCTCCCACTTTCCACTCTTACTTCATTACCTGTGCATCCTCTGTAGTGTGGAGTGGCCCAAAAGCTGTGAAGAAGGTGGTCAGGCAGCACCTCACTGAGGCTGGGAGCAAAGAGGCACAGCAGGTTTTAGAGGGAGCAACCTGTTTGTGGACTGAGATTTACCAGGTCCCTGGGACCTCTCTGATCCCATTGATTCCTGAGAGCAGGACATCAGTACAGTATCAAACATATGTACCAAACACGAGGATCTTGTGCTGTAGCCTGTTGTTACTGAATGCCCGTAAACAACAAGCTATAAGTGAGAAATAAAACAAAATGCTGCAAGGAGCTACTGCAGGAAAGTGTCAGAGCACAACAGCCTTGTTGCTGAGGCAAGAGGCAGAGACCGTTGCTCTCACTGATGTTGCACAGCAAAACTAAATGCAAAACAGGCTCCTAACGGCACTTGGAGAAGTTGGCACATGGATCTAAACTCTGTGGCTTTGCTCAGGGTTCTCCTCTTCCTCCTCTTCCTCTGTCTATAATCTGTCCTGTACCCTGAGGTAAAGCACCTACACAGCCCCCGCCGTAGACCCCATCTGTTGCCTACTGGACACTGAAAGTTGCTCCATTTGTGTGAAGAATCGGGTCACTTCTACGCCTCTGGTAGCACAATAAAAACCTAACTTGTGGGAGCTTTTTAGAGCAGCTGTGTACACACCACAGCATCGGATGAAGGACTGAGTATTTGGGTAGTGGCATTAATCAGCGAAGGGCACCATCAGCTTTTTAGGGTTAGTGTGATGTGCAGAGCCACGGGTATTTGGCAGAATGTAACATGTTGTCTTGCTTGTACCGTCAGGGAGCACCCAAGGCTCCCGTTGCAGCAGAGGCTTCAGGCAAGGGAGCACCAGGACCCTCAGTACCAGTAAAATCTCGCTGCCTCGAGGGCTGAGGGATCTGAAGTCACTTTGCTTCCCTTTCTGTGTGTAAAGGTGTTCTCCTCAGTCACCTCGTCCAGCGTCAGAATAACAGAGCGAAAACCACCGCGGGATGTCAGGCGCCTAGAGAGGCGGTCAGGCACCGGGCGCGATGCCGTGGCCTCTGTCCCCAGCGCGGGACGGAACATGAGGCGTCTGTTCCTCCGTGAAGGCGGCGCTCGGAGCAGCGGACCACGGGCATTTTAACAGGACCTGCTCAGACGCAGCCCCCCAGGCGTGAAGCGCAGCCAGCAGCACGGCTTTTCGCCCGGAATTTCGGACAGCGGTTGCCGCACCGCGCCGCGTAACCCCCTCGCCCCCGGCGCCCCTCCGCAGGGGCAGGCCCGGCCCACCCCATCCCCTGCCCTCCCTGGGGGGCTCATCCTGCTCCTGGGGTGCTCATCCTGCTC
>JAVJGI010000062.1:301065-320449 GCA_035590275.1 Ibycter americanus
TGCCTGTGGCGCAGGGCGGGACGAGGCTGCTGCCTGCCACCGCGCCCTGAGGGCTTCGCACCGCCGCCGCCGCAGCCCGTTCAGGGAAGGGGTGGGTGTGCGTGTGTTGCCTCGGCCAGGATTTCTCCGTTGCGTATTTAACGTACTGATGTATCACGCACCCGGGTGATGGGTGTGGGGTTTTTTGGTTTTTTTTTGGTTTTTTTGTTTGTTTTTTATAAATTCAATATTGTTTTGACAGGAAAGAGCAAGAGCTTGATTCGAAAGATGCTATCATACTGCATCAGTTTTCAAGGCCTACCAATGGTGTTCCAAGTTTATCTCCGTTCTGTCTGAAAATGGAAACTTACTTGAGGATGGCTGATTTACCCTACCAGGTACAGGGTGCAGTTTTCCTTTACATTGCAGCTCGCTGTAATTGCCTGAAATGGCAAACAGGCATCCAGTCTCTTCTCCCCCAGTCTGTCTCGCCCAGGGAGATGTAAACATACACCTACAACGAGGCGGGTACACCCAGCACTTTCATGTCTCCAGTTAAATTTGGTGTGTAACCTTTAAAGATACAACTTGAACAAGATTGGTCTGGAACAGCTCTAGATTTAACTGGCAAAGCTGTATGAATGTTAGAAATTAACTTGGCTGGAAATGCTGAAGTGGGAGAGTAGTCTGGAGTTCATACAATGCTAAATAACACCTCAAAACTGAAGCGTAACATTATTTGGTTTTTGAATTTCAGCATGCTAAAGAGATCAAGATTAGACAGTTGCAGCTTCATATTTTCGTAGCGGTATCTCTATGGAGCTCTCTGGGAAGACATGCTTGCCTTTTGCCTCACCTCCCATTGCTGGCACTTCTACCTCAGTGAAGGGAGACAGGATTGCTTTTAGAGGTCGTGAATACTGCTCTTTAATTGTGGCTGGGTGCATTCTGTGCCATCTTCCCACAGGGGATGCAGCCTAAGCTACTCCAGTGAATGAAAGCTGTGAGAGCAGAAATTTGAATCTAGCAGCGTTGCCTGTTAGCAACAAGGTTTAGTTGTGACGCTGCGAGTCTAGTGTGGGTGTTGTTATGGTGTCGGTAAGCTGTGCGGCATGCTGGCTCTTGGAAACATGGGACAGGTTTCTTCTCTGTGTAAAGCATTGAGTGCATTTAAGATGATACAACAGTGGTGATAAATATAATGAGGATCATAGGTTAGAAGAACTGTTGTTTGGTTTTTTTCTTCTTTTCTCTGTTTTTTTCTAAGTGATGTAAATTTGGCATCTTCGTCTCAAAGAGGCTGAGCTGTGGGTAAGTTACGCACTCGCCCCACATGGGTTCAAGTCACTTTTTACTGCTGCATGCCAAGGTGTTAAGAAGAATGTTTTGTTTATACACTTCCAAAAGATAACACTGTGCATTTATGTGATTCAGGATGGAGTCGTTTACACAGCTTATGGTAGGTGGAAGTGAGTCAACCACCTTTTTGGAGAGAGATTTACAGATTTACAGACCTTCTGTACTGAAGGTTAGCATTGCTTTTTGGTGTTGCACCTCTCTTTATCCCTGCTTGCTAGCTGTGAGTATACTAAGCTGGCGTAGGTCAGCAGGATCACCAAAAGCAACAGTCCTGCCTTCAGTGGCTCCTTCTTGTCCTTTCCTGCATGTGCTCTTCTTTGCTAGATCAGGCTAGGCCAGAGTTTATTTGGTTTTAACCCAGCTCTGTCCCCCACATGCTCAATGTGCCATGCTGCAGGAGCAGGAGCGGGTCCTGTGAGTGCTGGGAACACCAGCTTGCTGCTTTTAGTTGTGCTGGTTTATACGGGCTTAAGGTGTTTGTCAGGTTACAGACCCTGTGCGGCGTTTTAGAGCTGAGTCTGGTGGAGCCAAGCTTATGAGCTGAGGATGCAGCTTTTTTTCTGGAAGAGGCAAATTCTGTTTTGGTCCTTGTGTTAGGAGTGCAGCGCTGTGTTTGGCTCTGGCAGGTGGAGGAAGGTACAGGTGCCACCATGGGATTAAGCGGTAGGGGAGCAGCAGGTAGTGGGAGGGGAGCCAGCAGGCAGTGCCATTCTCAGCTGGACTTGGACTACCTGGAGACTTCTACTTTGTTCCCTTGTGGCTGTGTTACCTGTAGGACACTGTAGGTGATGGAGCCATTGGGCAGTGGTGTGGCTGTGTAGGGGGTACGGCTGTTGCAGCAGGAAACACCTCACTTTCCTGTGTGCCAGCAGGGACGTGATGGAAAAGTGATGGCAGTCTGGGTGGCAGCTGGTGTCAGGGCTCGCCTCTAGAGACTTGCTGTGGTCATAACCTTCCCGGAGAAGGGCTGCTTTGAAGGAAGAGTTGCGAAACGGAGTGAACAAAAGGCAGTGGGGTGGTCAGACTGATTTTACTCTTAAAATTCCTAGTGTTTGTTATGCTGCATCAGATTATTGAATAATGTGCTGTGTGTTACACAACATGCTTTAATGGCATGCGAGAAGCGGAATTGGGTGACACATTCTTACCTTACTCTCATCTAAATTTCTCCCAACAGCTGTGCCCTTGTAATGTGCTTACATTTTCTTGAAGCTGCCTTTCTAGCTGGGAGTTCTCCATCAAAAATAATTTGGGCAGCCCCACCCTGGCTGGGCTGTCATAGTATCTAGCTGTTTTTTCAAAGCATTTGATGCTCTTCTTGATAAAGCTTGCTTTGAAAAGAGCCCATTCTGGGCACTTGATGGAGAACTTTTGGGCGTTCCGTGATTCAGTCACGAATATGAAGCTGACTGTTTATGTAATCTGATAAGTAATTAACACAGCAGAAACGTGGTGTTTTCATGCCGGGTCTGTGAAGATGGTGGCCTCCTTGGGAAGAGACATGAATAAAAGAAAAGCATAAGCAGCAGTAATTGAAAACGTGGAACCTAATTTTTTTCTGGATAGTACTATAAAATTACCCCAGAAGTGCCCTATGCCATTCTGTTTATAAATTCTGCTATAAATGAGGTTCTGGGGAACTCTTGTTATTGTAGCTTTGCAGATTGCAGTTCAATTAAATGTACTATGAGCTATGAGGGGATGTTTTTTTCGGTTTGTTTTGTTTTCTTAATGATAATTATAGAATGGTTTGGGTTGGAAGGGACCTTAAAAGACCATCTAGTTCCAACCCCCCTGCCTGCTTTGCAGCTGGAACAATTTTTAAGTGGAAGATTGATAAATATTTGATGGCAATTAGTAGCAGCCATAAAGATACCAAGGTTTCAAGCCTGAAAATACCCGTTTGAGAACAGTGAATGCAAGAACAGTATAACAGACGGGTTGAGACTAAGGTTTTCTCAGGTCATTGAAAGATGTTTCCTATTTTGTTTGATAAACTATATGTAGTGAAACATGAAAATGCTGAAAAGGCTTTTTTAAGTTTAGGTAAACCAACTTTCCTATAAGAACTTCAGCTCTCATTTGTGTTTTTGAGTGTAATATTAATGCAGTACTAGCAAGTTTTTACGTCATGTATTTAATATGTATTACATATATGCATTCAAAGAAATGGGCAGTTGAATAATAAGAACTTGCTTTTTTTCTGGGTTGCAAATGATATGGACTACAGTAATTGCAATATGCAGTAAACAACTTCGTATCTAGTAGCTTCTGCAAAACATCAGTATTTGTGCACAAGAAGGGAAATCTCGTACTGAAAGGGCTTAGCCAAGATTAAGCCAGCAATGTGCCATATAGACATGCTATGTAGTTCTTGAAAAAGCTTATGATTCTGTAGTATATTCATAATGAAAAATTAAGGAAACCTATCAGTCAGTCTTGAGTGCTGAAGGAGCCTTTTCGATGAAGGAGAGGTCTGGAAGGCGGAAGGATGGGGCAGTGCACTCCTTTCAGTTTCAGATGTTTAGCAGTTTTAGAGTTTCTTCCATGGACCAAAGTAATAACCCCCACGTCACCCACATGTGCAAGTTGGGGGTGGATTCAGTTGCTTTATTCACCCACACAGGGATGCAGTAGATGAGATGTATAATCTGATGTCCCTACCATGCTGTTTGTTTGGGCAGAAATCCCAGAAAAGACTATAGCCAGAAGGCATTGCTTTCCCAGCAGTGTTACCCATTTTGTCTGCTTTCATCAGCAAGGGAAAAGCCTCTGGGAATGGCCATGCGTTTGTAGTGCATTGTACATCTGCGTTTTGTGCAGTAGCCAGAATGCTGTGCTCTCCAACTGAACTGGAGGCGTGTTCTGGTGTACGCTCCTTGCTGCAAGAGGACCTTAATCCATCTTTAGTGGATTCAAGACAGGTAAATACTTGAGAGCCAAACAGGGCAGTCCAGGACTGCTAACCCTAAACTGCCAGCAATTAGGAGCTAGATCCTGAAATGTTTAGGGTGACTACCAGAGATTGAGGGCAGAGCCTTTATTGTGAGCCTTTATTGCTTGGCTTCCTGACCTAGGATTTTTTAATTCACTAAATAATAGGAATGTGAGGATGAGAATCACAGGAAAGGAGGGAGGTTCTGCCGTGTGTCTCTGCCTTCGGGAGTAAGAGAGAATTGAAGTCCAATGTCTGATTCACGTTTTGGCAGCCAGCAATTCCTCTTGTGTTTGTCAGATGAGGCATAGATTCTTTAATCTCTGTGTTTCATCTTCTCCAACTGTAAAATGGGGAAATTACATTGCTACTTCTGTGGGAGTGCTATGCTGAGCAGATACACCAGTGTTCAGCAATGCACTAGTGCTGTACCGGTGCTGGGCTCTTGGAGACCCAATTGTAACAAGTGTGTCTGTAAATTTATGAGATTCCTAAGTTACGAAGTTGCAGAAGCCTATGTAAAGGCAGACTTCAGTCCTGCTCAGTGAGGGATGATACGCCTTTCATTATATGCTTGTGACTGGTTGAGATTTATCCTTGGAGGTAATGCAGCTATCTGAGATAGGTAGTGAATTAATCTACTTCTTTATGAAGTACATTTAACATGAAAACTGCTGCTCTGTGTGAGAGCCAAATTTAGTTGTGAATCTTGTGTATAAATACTTGTTTAGAATAATAGACCCAACTTTCGGGAGATAGGAGCATCTCCAACCCTTAAATAGCCCAGGTATTTGAATAATATTACATCATGTGGCAGCCAACATAAACACGTATAATACCTTGCAGGACTGGGAAAGAATTTTATCTGAATTGTCATATAGGGTAAAGCTGTTGCTTTGATTGAACAGCTACTAGTCTAGAGTATTAATAATAAAAAAAAAAAGTTTGTTGGATAATGTTGCCTTTAAAAACACAGAAGAATATTTCAAAAGCTTTATTCTAATTGAAACAGAACCTGAAGGGCTTTTTTAATCTGTCTGTTTGTTTACTTGCTTTTTTTCTTAGAACTATTTTGACGGAAAACTTTCCCCTCAAGGGAAAATGCCTTGGATTGAATACAATCACAAGAAAGTATCTGGCACTGAGTTCATTATTGACTTTTTGGAAGAGAAACTTGGAGTGAATTTAAATAAACACCTTGGTCCACATGAAAGAGCTGTTTCCAGAGCCGTGACAAAAATGGTGGAGGAGCACTTCTACTGGTAAGCTTGCATGGCAAAGCTGGCTTCATTCTTGTGCTGTCAGAATTGTCCCTGTGCGTGTGCCTGGACGTGAATACTTATTTCCTCTTGTAGAAAGCTTGGGTACCCAGTTATTAATTTCACCACTCTCTTCACCCTAGAAAACTGCTGCTTCTTTCTGCATACACTAGTATGAGCGGGGGGTAATTCCCCTAAAAAGTTGTCATGCTGCGTAAGCAAGGTAAGGAGTTGGGCCCTTCGCCTGCAGCTTTGCAGAAGGGAGCAGCAGTGGGCTGTTCCTCCGTGCTGTTTGATATGAACTCTGTATAGAAACAGCCTTGTTAGTAAAGAGCAAAAAAATCAAGATGGCTGAATACATTTGTGGTTTGGAGGGCGCAGGGGAACAAATCCATTGTTGATGGTGAATCTGGAATATGGTGTTCTTACTAAGTCTTGCATTTATGTTGTACTTTTTTTTTCTTCAAAACAATGTGTGACTTAAATTGGATACATTTACCTGCTTTTTCTTTCACCTTGTGATCGAAGATGAGCAGCAACATGTGTACATATAATTCTTCAAATAATTTTTAGTGTTTCCTGGAAACAATTTTAGCATTCAGTAGACAGATTTAATTTAAGTGGTTTAGAAATGTAATCCTTGCCTTCCCCAGGAAGTGTGATCTTCACCAATTATACCCATCAGCAGTACCATAGCCTCAAAAATCTGACTCGAGTAGCCTGCAAATGTAACTAGTTTTTGTTTTTCATTTCCCCCCCCTCAATTATTACAGCTGCTAAAGGGAAGATGAGGCCTTTTAATCCCTTAATGCTTCATCTCCTTGCCTTAGTGTTTGTTGTTTCATGGTCTGTAGACGTAGCTGCTTTAGATGTAACATTACAGAATCACAGAATGGTCAGGGTTGGAAGGGATCTCTGGAAATCATTTAGTCCAACCCCCTGCTAAAGCAGCTTCACCTACAGCAGGTTGCACGGAGTCGCATCCAGGTGGGTTTTGAATGTCTCCAGAGAAGGAGACTCCACAGCCTCTCTGGGCAGCCTGTTCCAGTGCTGTGCCACCCTCAAAGTTCTTCCTCATTCTCAAATGGAAATTCCTGAGCAGCAGTTTGTGCCCGTTGCCCCTTGTCCTGTCGCTGGGCACCACTGAAAAGAGCCTGGCCCCATCCTCTTGACACTCACCCTTAAGGTATTTGCAGACATTGATCAGATCCTCTCTCAGTCTTCTCTTCTCCAGCTAAACAGCCCCAGCTCTCTCAGCCTTTCCTCATAAGGGAGATGTTCCAGTCCCCTAGTCATCTTCCTAGCCCTCCACTGGACCCTCTCCCATAGTTCCCTGTCTCTCTTGGACTGGGGGGCTCAGAACTGTACACAGAACTCCACAGCACTGGCCATGCTCCTTCTAATGCACCCCAGGGTACCACTGGCCTTCTTGGCCACAAGGACACACTGCCAGCTCATGGTCAACTTGCTGTCCACCAGAATTCCCAGGTCCTTCTCTGCAGAGCTGCCTTCCAGCAGGTCAGCCCCCAGTCTGTACTGGTGCATGGGGTTATTCCTCCCTAGGTGCAGGATCCTACGCCTACCTTTATTGAACTTCATTAGGTTCCTCTCTGAGCAACTCTCCAGCCTGTTGAGGTGTCACTGAATGGCAGCGCAGCCTCCTGGTGTATCAGCCACTCTTCCCAGTTTTGTATCACCAGCAAACTTGCTGAGGGCACCCTCTGTCCCTTCATCCAGGTCACTGATGAATAAGTTGAACAGACCTGGACCCAGTACTGACCCTGGGGCACACCACTGGCTACGTGCCTCCAGCCAGACTCTGAGCCGCTGATCACAGCCCTCTGAGCTCTGCCATTCAGCCAGTTCTCAGTCCACCTCACTGTCCACTCACCTCACCCACACTGCCTGAGCTTACATAGGAGGATGTTATTGAGACAGTGTCAAAAGCCTCTCTGAGGTCAAGGTACACAACATCCACAGCTCTTCCCTTGTCTACCCAGCCAGTCATTCTATTATAGAAGGCTATCAGGTTGGTCAGGCATGATTGCCCCTTGATGAATCCATGTGGACTGTTCCCAATGACCTTCTTTTCCTCCACATGCTTAGAGATGACCTCCAGGATGAGCTGTTCCATCAGCTTTCCAGGGACGGCGGTAAGACTGATGGGCCTGTAGTTTCCTGGGTCTTCCTTCTTACCTTTTTTGAAGACTGGAGTGACGTTACTGATGACAAGTTTAAACTGCTGTTGTGTCTCAATTACAAATTGTGCTTTCCTCTGTGAAGCTGTTGCCTGTCCATCCAGGCTCCCTCTGAGCTGACTCGGCAGTGCTGGGTGTGACAGGAGCACAGGGTACAGGTATTGCAAATCCAGGTGCTGACCCACAGAGGTGGCATTGAAATGGGTGGACAAAGCTAGATCAAGTAAGAATAGAGATGTGCATGCCTGGCTGTATATCCCTGTTGCCTTTCCTGTTTAGTCACACAGTTGAGTTTCCCTAAAGCATGTATATTTGCTGCAGTGTAGTAACAGACCCAACTGTAAGTCTTGTTGTATGTCCCTGCTGTGTGGCTGTACCAGAGGCTTGCTATATTGGTGAGGTTACACCGTGCCAGTTCTCTGTACCAGGCAAAGCCTGAGCTATGAGGCATCACAGTTGTACTGCTGTAATTCCTGGATAACAGCTTTGACCATCCTGTAGTTACACCAAAATAAAATCAGCCTTTAGCTGTGTAGCACTATGTTTCTCCCTGACAACATTGCATCTGTGGTTGTGGAATTCCTTCACATCAGTCCTTGAAGCTCCCCACTTCTCACCAGAAACTAGGGTTTGTTCATGGTGTCCTCAGATCCCACAGTGAGGAATTTGTAACTGTGGTTGCCTTTCTGCAGAGTAAGGTTTATAAAATCAAGCCTCCAAAGCAGTGATATAAAATGTGATTCATACTGTTTCATTGCCAGCAGCATGCAAAGTAGCTTCATCATAAATAAGTAATACTGTAGTACATTTATCGAACAAAGCAGCAAAGTACATCCTGTGGTGTGCTGTCTCTGGATGGAGCTAATCCTGGAGGAATGCTCAGCATTTCCTCCTGAAATGTTTAGCTTTTGCCAAGGTAATTGTGCACCTTCACCAATTAGTGCCTTTTACAGGTGGAAATTGCTGCTCTGCCTGGAGTTGAGAGCAATGCACGGCGGTTGGGAACCTCAGCTTCTAGACACCCTGCCTCTGCCCCAGGCTGTGATACCTGTCAGGGGTCAGGCAGCAAGACAGCAAGCAAGTGAGCATACCTGTTTTTGTGCTGGGATTAGAGCGTATCTCTGAGATGCACAAGACTGATTTGGAGCTGGTGCTAGAGCTCCTGTCCCTAGAGAATGCCGTAACTATTAGGCTATTGCTATGTTTAAATCGGCAGAAGAAAAAAGTCTGCTAACCTGAATGGGTGTTGGGCTGAGTCAGCAGGGAAGAGGTGGGAGGAGACCAATTTTGTGGCTCTTGCCCCAGGTCCTGGGTCTGGTGCAGACCTCTCATCTGCTGAAGGGTTGCCCTGGGTCACCTCCACTGCTGGCAGCGACCCATGGGCCCTCAGAAACTGGCAGGGCATCCACAGCCACCTTCAGGATGCCTTGAGATTTTGATGTATCTGCAGCGTGTTTGTGGGATTAGACCTCAGTGTAAGGATGTCTCATTCTCACGTCCTTCGTCCTTCTGGTGCTGGCACGCTGAGCTTGGCAGCACTGCTGGCATTCAGTCCAGGCAGCTTCTGGTGCCTGGAGGGCGAGCAGTCACTGCGAGGTGTTTTCTGGCACTTTAATCTCAGGAGAGGGATCTTGGGCTGGCCACACTAATGTACTTAGTGAGAACCTAAAGCCTTGAATATGTAGCTTAACCAAGCTAACCCATTAGATTGGTTTAGCTGTATTGTCAAACACAACCTTAGTGATTTATGAGTGTGTATGTGTGTGTATATATATACATATACACACATATGTACTTAACTCATTTCTTGCTTTGTCTTTCAAGAGAACCATGTAAACATTATGTATGTGATGAGTGCCTGAAGTACAGGAAAAACATGGCATGAGAATCCAAATGAATCTGACTTTGGTCAGTGTTCAGACTTGCCATGTATTAAACATAAAATATGTTTATAATATAAATACATTTAAATACTTTAAGCCAATTGTAAAAGTGATCTCTCCTGCTATTAATGATGATGAGGCTTGAATGCTGCTAGTGGTTTAAAAGCCAGTTGCTCTGGAAAGTTGCACAGCAGGTGGGGTTTCTGCAGCTGATTGTGGAATGAATTTGTTGTAGTCCTTCTGTGTATCGAGAAATTCCAGCCTGCACAGGTTCAGATAGGAAAAATAACCCCCAGTTCACATCCTTGTGAACACCTCCCCCTTGCCTTGTTGTTCAGGCAGTTTGGGGATAATCAGGCAAGCTGCTGTTGATTAGTCACTTTCTCCATCTCTCCTCCTGATTTATGTATTGAGGCCAAAGCTGCTGTTACATTTAGATTTAAGATTTGCTTCACCCCCACAGCATTGCTCTTTAATGCATTATTGTTTTATTTATACTCTATGATTTGTACAAATGTGATGGCACAAAGGGGAATGTTAATGTTTCCCAAAATGCTTAGTTTAGGCCAATATTTAAAATAATTATGTCATCCTGTAAATACTAACTGTAGTTTAAAATGTGTAGTTATGCTGAAGTAGGTAATGTAAACTACCTGATTTCTGGCATTTCCTAACCTTTTGTAATGTTGGTAATACTCTAGTAGCGTAGTTTGAGCAGAGGGGTCAGTGGGTGGGATTAAATGCAGAGGAGCATGGTTTGGTAGGAAACACAGGTTAATGAACCTTTGAATAGAATTCTTTTAACAAAGTATCTGTAAAGCCACTTTTAAAAGTGCCTGTAACTGCCTCTTTGGATCTGAGCCTACTTTTTTCTTTGCTTTTGTGTGCTCAGAACCGTAGAAGTTTAGAAGTAAACTCTGTGGTTGTCTATTTAGCTGCCTTTGTTGCCCATGTAAATTTGAGATTTGGGACTGTGACAACTTTACTCATTCAAAGCGACAAGCAGATGTCTTAAGATTGTGTTTAACAGTTTAGCCTAAGCAGGATTACCTAAATCCTGTTCAGTTCTGCTCTTCCTGTGTTGCTGTCCTGATCATTAAACACTTGATCTGATCTCTACCTCTTCCAGACCCAAAGACCACCTCCCCCGGAGCAAGCGAGTGCTAGGGAAATGTACTTCTGCTTTCCCCTAGCTTTGAGGGAAACCTTGCTCATCCTGTCTCATGAAATTAAAATGATCTTGGATGTGGTAGATATTCTTGGTGCAGTGCCAGCTCACTGGTTTGGTTGGGAGTGAACAATAGTGAATGCAAGTCCATAGGGCTGAATTAGTCTTGTACAGCTGGGATGACTTTTAAAAAATGCTACAGCAGAGTTTCCTCTCATTTTCTGTTTTGTTTTGGCTTCTTTTTCTTGTTGTCATCTCTCTCCATGGCCAGACCTGGTGTCCTAAAGCAACTAAGTTCTGTTTTAGAGTTGCTGAGTGAAGCCGGTCAGGTCTGTGCTGGGGAGGGAGAGTCTTTACAGCGAGACACACAGCAGTGCTCTCAGAAAGCAAGTTTTATTAGCTTGTTCAAGTAATAAGTAACTTACACGTATAGATAGTACTTGTAATTGTTTCCCAGTGTTTGCATCAAGACCAGAGTTTTTCTTCCTATTCAGACCTGTATCTGCCCAAGGGACCTTGTCCTTTCCCAGGCCCATGAGACATGACTGCTGCAGTGTTCTGCTTTATGAAGTGCCCTTATGCTTTCAGCACAGTCTTATTTCCATCCTTAAATCCTGTTTTACCTTCATTCCTAGACCAAGGCAGTCTCCACTTCTTCTAGCTGAAGTTAATACTTCTGGAGTTTCAGTAGTTGTTTGCTCCTGTGCTTGGTGGCTTCATGTTCCCCCTTTTGTACTGGTGCCTCTCACTAAATCTGGCTTGGTTTCAAACTCTGCTGTGCTGAAACCAGCCCAATGACTTCAGTTGATCCATCCATTTTGAAAAACAAGGATTGTGCAGAACACCCCCATTTGGTAAGTGAAGCGTGTGAAATGTCAGCAGTGGCTTTTGTCATATTAATACAGTGCAAGAGGTTGTGGAGAAACCTGTTGAGGATAAAAACCATCAGAAACATAGCAGGTGCATTTTTGTTCTTTACTGTTACGCGTTTGCAGCAAAACCCGCACATGCCTCACTGTTATGACTTGAATGAAATCAATTTGAGCAGAAGGCATTGTCCTGCAGTGGGCAATTTTTAATAGAATTAAAATGCCTTTCACCCACTCTGTTAGGAGCATTCTAAATTTGAGCTGTAAGTAGATTTTTTTTCCCGGCTGTTGTGCCAAATATTCTCCTTTTACCTCTTGTCATTAGTAATTCAAATAAAGAATCTGTGAAAACTTAAAGATTAGAACATTTTACTGCTGTAAATGTGGTTGTTCTCTGATCGTGGTGCTGAATTCAGCTTCTGTTTATGACATACAGGGGTTTGATAAAACATACATTTTAAAAAAAATTCATAGGAGTTCTTCAGGAGATAACTGCTTTGGTTTGTGTGTTTCTTTCTTGAATTAGGCGATCCATATCAGCACTAGGGAAATTATGTGCAATTAGAAATATGTTCAATGATAAAACTGAAGTTATATTCCAAACTAAAAAAACCATGGAGCTCTGATCATATTTGAAATGGAAACATTTGGTTATTAAGTTAATATTTAACATAATTGTGTACATGAACTTGCAACTTCTGATAATTCAGATTTTCAGTCTAGCTTCACTTCTAGTTTATCATGTCTCCATGAACTTGTTTTCCTATGTTCTCACATATGTAAATCCAGTTTTAGATTTTTCAGTTTGGAAATTGTTACAATGTTACAGTTGTTACAGTAATGGAATATGGATCTGAACTCCCAGTGTTTCTGAGACCTTGTTGGCTTCATACGTTTGTCATGTCTACTTTGAGATGTCTTTAGCCCTTTTTTGAACATCCCTTGAACTTGGTGACAAAAGTCATATGGTCTTTTTGGTTTCCTTGTAATGTCAGAAGATGCTAGATAAAGCTAATGGTTTTTTTTGTCATAAATTTCTTGAGTAGCAACAGCAACAAATCAATTTTTTGTTTGCCTATGATAGTAGGGAAGAACAAAAATTCATATAGGAAACAAAAATTTAAACTGGTAAGACAAACTTTTATAAGACCACCTTTCAAAAGAATATATTTGCCATTCAATAAAGATGAAATACAGCCTGAAATACAACAGATCCCTTTAGAAATGTGACTCTCATAAAAATCAACATTTTGGAGAGGAGAAAATACAGGAGAAAACAAACACAATGACCACCACCCCTTCATTGTTTATTTTATATTTAAAAGATTGTGTCATTGTTGGTTTGAGGTGAGCAGAGATCTTCTGAAAAATGGCTGCTACAGTGTTTGTGTTGGGGCAAAGTTACTGCTTGGCTAGGTTTCAGCAGTATAGAAAGCAAGAACAATTGGTGGGAAATACTGGTATCTTTGTGGGCTGTTGTTGTTTTCCCCAGGTCTGTGCAGTCAGTCATCTTTAGCTAATAAATCCTTTTGGCACCGCATTTTGTTGTGAGTTTAGCAGAATTCTGCAGCTTTTATTTTATATTTCAACATGAATGTCATTTTCTCTTGAAGTGAGTGATTATTTACTGAAAGAATAAGCACTGGGCAGTCTGTGTAAGCATTGCAAAGTCAGTTTCTCTGCTGTCGCTCTTGAGTTGCATCAGGGTCTACTCTTTACTGGAAACTACCTCTCCATCAGGGCGGTGAGCACTCAACGTTAAGAAAGCTTGCTGCCTAACCTATGTGCAAGCCTTTGCAGGGTGGTGATGGGCTGTCTGGATATTGTACTACTATAACTTACTTTCGCATCCTTCTAGGACTTTAGCTTATTGCCAATGGGTGGAAAATCTTCACGAGACGCAAAAGATGGTTTCACTTTTTGGCCCCTTCAGTGACTTGCTGAAGTGGATCCTCTGTCATCTGACCAAAGGGATTGTGAAGCGGGAAATGTATGGCCATGGCATTGGCCGCTTCTCAGAGGAGGAGATGTACACGCTGATGGAGAAGGACATGCGGACTCTAGCAAGCCTCCTGGGTAATGTACAGCGAGTTGGGCGTGTTCGGTTTGTTCATAGCTTGCTGTCCACAGGATGAAATCGACTGTGAATGCTTCCTGGCAGCTTGATCACATACACAAATAATCTGATTTTGTCAGCGGGTAGAGTCTGCACTGTTGCTGTCATTCAGTGCCACTGTCATTCGGCAGGGACAATTTCTTTCCCCACTGTTTGCTACCAAATTGTGTCTCTAGAGGAGAGGGGTAAGTGGCTTTCTTCTCTGAGCACTGGGTATGTGTATCTAGAGGAGAAGAATGTGGCCTGTGATTTTTGAAGAACATTTTGCTATGTGAGTTTAGGAGAACGTAGTGTTTAGTTCTGCAAATGAAACCCCTTATTTATGTTTTGGGGTGGTCTCATTTTTTCTTCATTGGACTCATGGCTGTTTGGTAGATTGTTATCAGGATGCCATTTGAAAACACTTTGCAGGTGTTACTTTGATGAACTGGATTTTGTTGTATTTGGTTGGTGTTAGCAGCTTTATTCAAAGCTGCTAGTAGGAGATGGGTCTGTGTTGTCAAAACAGGTGGTTTTAGTCTTCTTGGTTGTCACGTGTGGATCCCATAGGGTTAGTCTTAAGGTTGACTTCACTTAGCTAGAACCACATGAGTGTCATTGCTGTTGTGCAGCTCAGGTCGAAATCTGTATCGGAGCTGTGTACACTGTGCTTCTTGCCTTGCAGCCTGCTGAGGCCTAACTGTATTGTGCTTCTGTGTAAAATTTGCATTTTGAGGAATTGGTTTGGGGCAGTTTGTCACTTCCCTTGAGCTTGTGTCTCTTTTGTGCAAGAAATGAAGAGAGATGGTACCTGTGTGGCTGCTTTGTTCCCTGTGATGATTGCTTTAAAGAAGTGGCTGAGTGGAGGGCAAGAGGGATGCCTCCCTGCCCTGCGCTCTGGACAGAGGACGTACTGCACATGCTCTAAACAGGTAAGTGTGGAGTGGATGGAGGGAGCAAAGTGAGGAGAGCCCAGCAGGAGGCAGAAACAGAGTGTTTGCTGAGAAGGGGAAGGAAGAGAGATGCTTTTGGACTTCCAGGGTGTTTTGGAAAGGAAGGTATTTGCAGAGGACCTGAATGGGGCTGTGTAGAGTTTTCTGTAACTGTTTTCTGAAGCAAACCTGCTGAGTTGCTGGATTGAGAGCAAGGTGGCAAAAAGACATTTGATCCACAGGCACAGTAGGCAAGGGGAAGAGTTGTTGATGGCTCCTCTTCTGTCAACACTTTCTCATGCTGCATTTTATTTGTTAACAAAATGTTAACAAAAAAAAGTTGCCTATTCTAGTGCCTCTTCAAAGAAAACCTGATTTTGGAGCTTAAGAGGTCCCTTTTCTTTCTGGGGTAGGAAGGGAGGGAGCCGCTCGGTTTATAAGAGGAGGTCTGGGCACATCTGCTGCAGAGCTGTGGCCAGCTCAAGGTGCCCTCAACTGTGGGACTGCTGTTGCCATAGCTTTGAGGTTGTCACTGCGTGGCTCCATATATGTTGCAGAGAGGAATGGGGTGGAGAGGAGCTGGAGCAAGTTCAACCTATGACTTGGGAGCTCAACACGGCCCCCTGGTTCTGGCTAGACAATGCTGGCAGGCTGAATGGAGCAGCAGTGGATGTGTCTATGCTTAAGTTATCCTTGTCTGTTGAGAATAGACATAGCCTTCAAGAGAAAACTGAAATGTGTTCCCAAGTACCTGTGAAAGTCTCTTGGTTTGCTTATTTGAAGTCTGCATTATTCTATCTCTGGAGTCTGTACTGACACTCAGATTTGTAAAGTTTTAGGTTCAAAGGGATTGTTAAATCATCTAGACAGATCTCTGAATTGCACTGCTTGGTTGCTGTCTTGAGGCCTGTGTCTTTTTTTCTGGCTGAAGTATGTATCTTTCTAAAAGGCATCCAGTTTTAATTATGAGATTTCAGCAGGTGGAGGTGACATCACTTTCATTAGTAATTGGTGGCAGATGTTAGTCACCATCAAAATCTGTTCAAAATCTGGCCCGTTTCAAATCGGACTTTGTCTGATTCCAGCCTGCAGGCAAATGCTCCTCCTAGTTCTTCCTCCCTCCCTGGGTAGCCTGGGTCATCTCCTTATGCAGATAAATGCTGTAATCACATAGTCTCTTACTGTTGTTTTTGGTGGGAAAAATCACTGGAAATCCTCAAGGATGAGGTATTTTCTTCACTATATCCATTTTTTTTCAGTTGTATGATACATATTTTATCAGTAGAGGTTTTATTTTTGCTTCCAGATTATTGATGAGAATGTTGTGCCTTGAGTACCTCAGAAAGCCTTGATGGGCATCTGCTGTATTCCTGTTATTTTACTATATTGCCAGCTGAAGATTGTGTATTTTCTTCATCTTCCCCTCTGAAACGGATGTCAGATCAGTGCTGTTATGTGAATCATTGTATTTGCCCTTTTGATTATTGGTGCCTTTGTCTACTTTTCTGTAATTGCCTTGATTTTTCATTAACATCAGCATGCTCAGGTTTTTGCCAGCCAGCTGTTTATGGTTGGGTCTAGTAACTGTGGCCTCCAAGTAGTATCCTGAGACGGGGACAGGGGGTGGGATGAGGACTTCCAGCCTGACTAGACTTGCCTGTTTCACAGGGGGAGGGAGAAGGTGGTCAGTCAACCTACTGCCTGCACAAAGATCTTTGTAAGATTCCCCTCCATGTATATGTGCCTATGTATTTTCCCAGAAGAGGAAGTAGTTGGGATTTTAGCTGTTAATTAGAGGGCAATCTTAAGAGCTTCAAAAGGGTGCCTGTCACGGAGAATAACTGCACATAACAAACTGTAGCTGTCAGTTATCATGCATATCAGATTATTTTAATGCTTCCCATTTCTTAACAGAGACCATTCACATGGGAAGAAGAATAACTTTTAAATTCCAAGAGCTGCTTCCAGAGAATGATGACTTGGCAGCTGCCAGGTCTTGTGATGCTCATTTTGACATTCCCAGTCACATCTTGGGTGCTTTTTTTCTTTAATTTCTGAGAACCATTTTTCCTTCTCCCGTGTACCTATTTCCCTAACAGACTCCTCCAGATCTCTTATAAACATGGAAATTGGAACCAACCCTCCTGTGATGGATCAGCCTGCTCCATTGGTATCAGCTTGCTCTCTGTCCTGCAGTCTTTAAACCACAAATATAATATCCTTGTGTTATAGTAGTTTCCTACTATGCCTGGTAGTAGTGTAAGGAAGTGGGGGGAACTGGGCATATGAACTAGCAATATATAAAAATATGTGTATGGTAATTACTTAAAAGATGCAAGTAAGCGAGCAGTGCCCATAAATCTGTTGGTGCCCTCTCAGCTGTCTCAGGCTTTTGGGTAAGTGGGGATTTTGAGCAGGGAGTTGCAGGGCAAGCAGCTACTTGAACCAGCTTCTGAAAAGCATTTGATGTTTTGTGGAGGGCAGGGGTGCTCAGAGCTGAAACACAGAGGTGGGACTAACCTGAACATGACCCTCTAGTGCTAGTTGAGATGTCCCACAGCAGCCTGCGTGGGCTGTACATGCTGCTGTGGAAGGATACAGGTCTCTTGCTGGCCCTCTGTCTCTTGCTGGGGTTTCTTGACACAGTGCTGAAGTAGCTGCTTTTGAATCCTGTTGCATGCATTTGTAAATAGCAGAGCTGTGTGCCTCTCAGTTCCCTGGGTAGTATAAATTTGATCCAAGTCCAGTGTGACCAGATGATTGCATTTCTGTTGGATTAGCTAAGGGATGCAGAGAGGTGTTTGAGATGATGAGCACAATGGCAGCCTGGGTGCTACAGGTGCTGGGTAATCTGGTGTGAAACGAGATACTGAGAGATACCTGGTCTGTCAGAAAGTCTTCTGGAAAAAAGATGCACGGGAAGTTTTGGGAACAGATTGGAACTGGTAGAAGGAAATGTGCATGGAGGTCATGTTATGTGGTGCAGGGTGACCTAAAACCAGATTTACAATTTAATGGAACCACAGCTCATTCTTCCTATCCGCTTTGTTTCCACACACATGAAGGTGTGGGGTGTTGTGCCTGGGGAACCATTATATTTGCAAAAGAGTGGGATGGTTCAGCCCTTACTCACTGCCTGCCTTAGTTGTAGCAAGATGGGAATGGCAGTATTACTCCCAGCACATCATTGCTATGGATCGAGTCTCAGACCCATAGAGCACCAAATACCTAGTGTTGGCATGTAACTGTGGTTTGGGGACCAATTTTAGAGCTGTGTTTGAGACTGACGAATTCTAGGCATCACATAAATACTGAAAAGACACAATGTTTACCCTGTACATAGTTTTCAAACAGTAGATTGATGCAACTGTGAAAGAGCTGGGGAGGGTTAACTCCATGTTAAAATTACATCCGACAGGCTAGGGGAGGTTGTTGTTATTGGTTATTCCTGAGCACTGCTTTCCTACAGTGTTGTACTGTACTCTGGAATTTGATGCATTTTACTGCTGGACAGTTTTTCTAAACTCACTCAATAACCTTAACATTTAATAACCTACTGAATTACAGGCAGCTTATATTGAGCAGGGGAAGAATGTCCTGGGGAGCTGGGATAACTGGATTTGGAGAATTCAGTTATGTACCACACTTCACAGAATTTATAGCATTTTGTGCCAAGGCATGGACAGTGCAACCATCTAACCTGACCTCTGCAATACTGCATGTTTCACTTGTGTGCCCTATGTGCAGTCTTTGCTCCAGGTTTTGTGCCTGTGATGAGGAAACAAGTTTATACTGGATGTTTCTTTGCAAACGGTGGCTTTGAAACGTGATTTTCTTCCCTGTCTTAGGTAGTTATCCATCTGTTTGTGCTGTGGTCGGCACTTACGACCATCATGGCATTGGGGTGCCCAGAGGGGTAAGCAGAATAGCAGTGTGGAGCCCACACGTCCCACCTCTGGACCAGGCCCAAGCTACTGCTGTTTCACTTGCCTGCCTGATGTGCCTGTGTTTGGTCCCTGTTAGGTAGAAACGAGTGTTTGGGGGTGGGGGCACCGCACTGGTGGTGTGTGAGAAGAGCTGTTCACTCCTGCCTATGTCTTTGTCCTCCTCCTGGAGATGCAGGTCATTTCTGAGCAGTCACTGCCAGTTCGACTGGTGCATCAGTTCCAGCTTGAACAAATGGTGGGAGAGTAAAGTTTTGAGTATGACTTTCTTTTTTGGTGTGATCAGATGGGTAACCTGAAACTGGATCTGCTTGCATGAGAGATACAGGCTGACCAGCTCCTTTCAGCAAGTGCATTCATGATTTTTAACCATGGTTGAATAATTTTGGGTTTGCACCAGAGGAGAAAATCATGCTTTCAGGCATCTGCTGGCTGCAGAGAAGATTTTAGATGCAGAAGGAAGTAGTGTGGTGTGTATGTGCTGCCAGCTGTGACAAGCAGAGGATGTTACTTGGCCAGTGGTGGCTCTGTAATTGGCCTAGTTATAGAATTGGTGAGCACAGGGGAAGCTGCAGTAAGAGATTTCACCTGCTGAACAGGTGAAAAGCAACAGCTTTTGAAACAGATTCAAAATTGAATCCCTGGCTGTCTTTGGTGGGCTGTCTTTGAACGAGTGAACCTTTTCAACTCAGTGATTTCAATTAAAAAAAAAAGCTGAAGATGTAACCAGGGCATTTTTTTTGTTTTTGTTAACTGGGGGGGG